>JAFIRS010003697.1:0-119646 GCA_018342105.1 Gonioctena quinquepunctata | reverse complement strand
AACAGTAACAAGTGTCAAAACCTAGCTGGCCTTACGTAAAAAAATTTTTTTGAAAAAAAAAAATTAATTGAAAATTTAAAAAAAATTTTTGCCAATTTTGGGGGCTAATCATTAAAAAAAAAAATTGTAGGAATAAAGAGTTCTTCAAAATGGTGAAAATAACCCCCCGGGTTGTTTTTTAAAAAAATTTTTTTTGATATTCGAAGTTTGTCAAGTTAATGCCTCTGTAAAAAATGTCCTGTTTAAAAATGAAATTTTCCCCAGTCCATACCACTTTTCATCCCCTTTGGTGTTGCAGCTAAAAATTTGAAATTTTATCCAAAAATTTTTTTTATGATGACATTTGGGTGGTTTTTTTTTCCCGAAGATTTTCTTACTTTCAGCAAAACTTGCAACGCCTAAAAATTTTCCCGAAAAAAATACTTCCTTATGTAAAACTTTTTGCTTTTTTCCCCGGGGAAAAAAAAATTTAGGGGGGGGCCCATTTAAAAAAACTGAATTTGTACCCCCTTTCAAAGGAACACCTGTATATTCCACAATTTTTTTAAAAAAGCAAAAAAGGGTAACCATTCAATTTTATCTGAAACTTTTTATCATACCCTCATTATGGGCAGATCCCTTTCCTCCCCCAAGGGCCCCCCGGTATAGTTTGGCCTCTGGCCGGAAACCACCAGTGCGGGGGGGCAAAAAAAATTCCTTGGGCCCAAAAAGTAACAAAGTACCTGGGTTTTTTGATCAAAGCTTGCATGGAAACCATGAAAAAAATCCCAAAAAAGCATCAATAGCACTGCGGTGCGGGAGGATGGGGGAAAAAAAGGGGGGCCCAATTCCAAGACCCCCAAAAAGGGTTTTTCAAAAGGGAAATGGGCCCTGATACCCAAAATGGATCAGGGGCGGGGCCCCAAAAATTCCAGGGGGAAAAAAAGGTTATTAACAGGCTCAAAAAGACAAGGATGTCTCAATGCCACGGGGGCCATAAAACCACCCCACAGCCACGAGGGGAGGTCATCTTAAACCACCCCCAAAAAAGGGGGGGAAAGGTTTCACCTACAGACTCATGCGGGGTATCACTCATCATAAAAACCAAAAGGGATAGAATACCCGGCAAAAAAAAAAGCAAATGACCCGAGTACAGGAATGCCCAGCGCCCCTTGATAACTGAATACTTTTTTAAAAAAAAATACAAGTCAATATCCCAAAACAAACCGGGAAAGGGAAACCCCCATACGGCATTTCCCTGGCCCCCTGACGGCCAAAACCAAGAAGGGTCCCCGGGGAAATATACGAGCAAAACCGAACACTTTTTGGGGCAAAAAGGGCAAAATAAACCATTCAATGGAGAAATAAACAAGAGGATGGGCCCGGCATTCCTTTTAATTTCTCCGACAGCCAGGCAACAGATTGTATGCCACCCCTTTAAACCCCCAAAATTTTGGGGGGACTAAAATCGGCCCTGAATAAACCCAAAAAAACCCCGAAGAAAGTGACAAAAAATTTCCCCCAAAAGGGAAAAAAAAAAACCGACGAACTGGCCGACAAGGCTCGTAAATTATTCACGGCCAACCCCTTTTGCGGCAAAAAAAGAACGATTGGGGGGGCAATCAAAGTGGGGGGAAACAGGCCCAAAGCTGGTGCAACAATGCCCAGGCGGGGAAAAGTTTCTAAAAAAACACCCACCTTTGCTCGGAGACCTACTGATTACAGGTTTGGAAACTCAATAAGAAATGAAGAACATAGGTCTGGAAAGGAAAAAACCCCCACTTGCGGAAATTCCCAAAAAGGGAAGAAGAAACCGCCGTCCATGTACTAGGGAAGGTATAGCAAGGACAAAAGGGTTTTCCCAAAAGACGGGGTACCCAGAGGGGGAAAGCTCGTTTTAGCCACGCGGGGCCCAAACATCTAAAAAAAGGGCGAAGCTCGCGAACCAAATATCAAAGGGGAAACCCCCAAAAATCTTTAAAAGGGTTTTGGGGGAAAATGGCCCCAGGGCCACCGTTTTAAAACCCTTCATCTGAATGTTTCGATAAAAATTTTTAACAGAAGTTGGGAATGAATATACCCTTTCCCAATAATTCAATTTTTGGGGCCAAAAAAAATCAGGTTTTTCCCGTATAAATTTAAAAAAGTTTTTGTGGCCTGATAGGGGTCCATAGTTTAAAATGATTGGGTTGAAATTACATTTGTTGAAAAAAAAACCCTCGAAATAGATAAAAACCCCTATTTCCATCAAAACCCCCCATATTTTGAAAAAAAAAACCCAAAATTGACGATTAACAAAAGGGGGTTTTGTTTAAAATAAAAAAAAAATAATTGATCATTCGATCTCAAGGGAAAATTTTTACCAGAACAATATTTGCAAAAAATAATTTAGCCCTTCGTAAATTCATAACCCATCAAAAAAACGACATCAAGTTTGAAACATTTATACCCATGAAAACTATATCTCTGCGAGAAAATGAAAATTTTACCTGATTGAAATTCCCAGAATGAACGCAAAAAGAATTCATGACATATCAAAGATTTTTTCTGGGAAAATTTTGAAAAAAGTCAAAAAATATCAAAAATCAATCAGAACTGATCCCCAAGCAAAATTGTATTTATTAAGCGACCACGAGTCGAAATTCCCTGAACGAAACAGGCGAAACGAAAAAAAGAAAAACAAGTCTGGGCTGGCCCTTAAATGTTGGTTGGTATTTCCCCAAGTTTTTTTGGGGGGCTTTGTTGAACACCTTTGGGAGGGGGGGGAAAAAAATTTTGGGAACATGGTCTAATCATGGTCGTTCGATTATAATGAAAAAGGGTTTTCCCCAAATTCTGATTTTTTTATATCTCCTACCCAGTAATCCAATTTAAATTTTTTTTAAACTCATTTTCTCTTTTCTGAAGGAAAAAAAAAATTTTTGGGGGCGATAAATTTTGGTAAACCCAAAAATTTTTTAAAGAGTTACAGGGGTTTTTTAATATTTCCATTTCCCCAAATTTAGACGATTCATTCCCTTTTTTTTTCTAGTTATTAAAAGGGGAAAAAAGATGAGTGACACGGGGGGCCCTTTTAAACCCCAAAAAGGGAAAAATGGAAAGACATTTGTGTTTTAAAAAATAAAACGTTCTTCAATCATGAAAAGAAAACGGTTAAAACTAAAAAGTTTTCCCGCTTTGGGGGAAAGTGTTTTGGGAAAAACATTGAAGATGCAGCAAAAAAAGCCAACCCGGGGGGGAAAACGGTGGGGGATAAAAAAAGGAAAAAACGTTGTAGTTTTGGTTGATCAATAAAGGAGAAAAGAAGAAACATTGGTTCTGGGGACCTTGGGGGAAAATTTTACAACGTTTGTGGTACATTTTTAAAACAAAAAAAATCGAAAATTGTCCCCGCGTGAATTTAAATATTAGTACGGTTTTTTCCCCTTTTTAAAAAAAAGGGAAAAATTTGTTCTTTGTAACATTTTGGTGAAAATTTTTTCCCCTTGGGGGAAAAATCCCCGGGGAATTTTTCAAGCCCCCGTTATGTCTCCCAACGTATCATATTCAACCCAACCCAAAAAGTTTTTCTCGTAAAAAAAGGGCGAGTCTTTTGGGGAATAGGGGGCCCCAACCCACTCTGCACCATTTGATTAAAAAAAATTTGGAGAACATTACATTTTAACCAAAATTTTGGGGGGAAAAAGGGGGGTTTTCGGAAAAATAGCTCAAAATTTCAAAAGGGTTTGGTTTTGTTTTGCTGCTGTAAACTTTTTTTAATAATTTTCCCCAAAAATGGGATCAATGTTTTTTAAACCAGAATCATCTTTCTGGATGTCCGACGGTTTTTAGCACTTTTTTTAATAAATAAAGGTAACGAATTTTTCAAAAAAACCCCAATTTTTTTATTTGAAAATAGATTTGTGATACAGGGGCCCCTTCCAGTGGTAAAAAAAATATATCCCCCCAAGGTGCTCTTTTAAAAAAATACAACCCCTTTTTTTGGGAATTTGGGGTGTCATTGGGAGTATTTTCGATAAATTCATTGCGAAATTTTTGGTTTCAAATGAATGTTGCCCCACCGCTAAAAAAGACCTTTAGGCCCCCGAACCACAGTTTCTTCGGCTGCGCTGAAAAAAATTTTAACAAATTTTCCCGGAATTCGATGGCTGGGGAAAAGATTGTGACTTCTGTATTGCAAAAACCCAAAAAACATTTTTTTGAATGTCACTCCCAAAAATTTTGCCCTTTTTTTTAAATTAGGTTCCCCAATTTTTTCTAAAATTTGAGCCATGGTTATTTTTTTAAAAAAATGTTTTTGGGTGCAGGGGGAAACCCCTTTCCAGTAGGAAAATATACTATCCCCAAAAAAGTCTCTTTGAAACTTCAATCCTTCTTTTTTAAAAATGGTTTTCCCCTTGGGGAATATTTTCAAAAAAATTTATTTGATTATTTTGGTTTCAAATGTAAGTGTTGCCACCACCGCTGTAAAAAAAATTTTTGGCCCTCAGTACCAGCAGCTTTGGCTGCACTGAGCAACTTTTTAACTAATTTCGGTACTTTGATGTTTGCGCTTGTGTTTGATGTTTTCCCTGGCAGTCCTTTTCTAAAAAAAATAAATTTTTTTTGAATGTCACTGCTCGGGGTTTCACCTTTTTGTTTCAGGTAACAAATTTTTCCCTGGGGCCCCAATTTCCCCCTTTGAGAAATGGCTTTTCGTAAATTTTTTTAAAAATTTTTTTTTGGTATGTTGAATTTTGATGCGTGAAAAAAGTGTCCAAAACCAAAAGGGTTAAAAAAGGGAAAAATTTTGGGGGAGATATGGACATGGAAAAATTTTTTTTTTTTTTTGGGGTTTTTTCTATCAACGGAAGCTCTCATTCTGGTTGGGGGGAAATTTTGGTTTTTTGGGGGCCCCCAGAACCCGACGGTCTTTCTCAATTTATTAGGGACCGCCATTGTTTTTTTTTTCCACCTATAAAATGACCCCCACCTAAAAAGGAAAAAAAAAAAGATCTTTTACTTTTTTCGCCAAGATAACGCCGAAAAATTAAATTTTTCAAAAACCCTTTTTTAAAAATTTTTAAAAGACATACCATAAAAAACCCAAAATTTGATTAAAAAAATCAAAATATTTTTAAAAAATTTCAAAGAGTCTAAATTTTTGGGGGGGAAAATGGAAAAAAAAATTTCCCCGGATAAAACCGACCCTTTGATTTTTTTTAAATTAAATATGGGTTTTTTTAAAAAAATTATAATTGACAATGGGTGCCATTTTTTTTTCCCTAGAATACTCAAAGGGAAGATTCCGGGGGGAAACTATGAATAATTTTGATATTTCCCCCCTTCCCCGGAAACACATTTTTTTAATAAATGTTAAAAAAAATTTAAAAAAGAATGAATCCCTTTACAAAAGACTTGGGAATGAATAAAGGGGGCAAAAAAAAAAAAATTATAATAAGTAATAAAAAAATAATGATAAAAAAAAAAACAAAAAAGGAAAAAAATAAAAAAAAAAAAACCCGGGGGAAAATTGGGGGCCCTAAACAATTGGTAACGATTTTGGGGGGGGCCAAAAAAACAAACGAAAATCATTATCTTTAAAGTATCAAAAAAAGCCGTGCTCCGCTCCCTCATTTTTTCCCCCCTAAAAATTTTTGGGTTTTTTGGCCCCAAAAAAAGTTATTACATTTTTTAGGACCCCAAACTTTTAAAAATTTATTTTATTTTTTTTTTTTATTTTTTTCCCCAAATTTTTTTTTTAAAAATTTTTTTTTTTTCATTTCCCGTATTTCGTGGGTTTTAAATTTTTTCCCGTTAAACTTTTTTTTTATTTTTAATTTTTTTTTTAAAACCCCCCCAAAATTACTACCTACTTTTTTTTTTAATTTACAAAATCCCCCCTTACCCACCTTCCTTCAACTATTACCAGTTGAATAATATGATTATCTTCTTTTACTTTTTTTTTGTAAAAAAAAATTTTTTTTTTTTTGTTCGGGTTTTTAGTTCATTCCTTTGGGTTTTGGTTGGTTGGTTGGTTTGGACGGGGGGACCCAAAGAGAGGGGTTAAAAACCTTTTTTCCCCCTTGGGGCCTGCGCCCAAAGCTGGGGTCTTTTAAATTCCCTCTTCGTAAATTGGTTTCCCTTTTTTTAAAAAAGGGGTTTTTTGGTCCTTTAATTGGTTAAAAAGCCTGTTTTTAAGGTTCTTGGGAAAAAACCTTTTTCCCGGGCGTCTCCCCAAGGGTTCTGGTTTTTTGGGCCTTTGGGGGGGCGCCTTTTTCCCCCCTTGGGGGCCCCAAACCCCGGGGGTTTTCGGGGAAAAATTTTTTGATTTTTTTTTGGGAGGCTTTTTTCCCTCCTTTTTCTTTTTTCCCGCAAAAAAGGGGCCTTTTTTTTTTAAAACTCCCCAGGGTTTTTTTCCCTTTTGGGGGGTTTAATTTTCCCGCGGGGTGTTCCTTTTCGGTTCCCGGGGGAAATTGGGGCCCCAATTTTTGGGGGTTTCCCGGTTTGGTTTTATCGTGGGTTTTTTAAATTCCTTCTTGGGCTTACCCATTGTATTCCTGCTTCCCGTTTCCCTTTCCCATCTTTGAACCGTCTGTATACCAGACTATGTCCGCAGTTGATTGTGATTCTATACTCGGGGCCCATCCAGATTCATCAATTCGTGTTTCAGAATGGTTTTTCGAATGAGTATAGGGGTTGCATGTAATCTGAAATCATTTCGAGTTCTTCGATGTTGGTTACATGAGTGATTCTGGTATGTCCAGTTGTTCGGATTCCCCAGTTTTTCGTTTGTTTCAGTCTGTATGCACTCATCCTGGCCTCTTCAATGACATGTAAGTCAAGGGGTTCGAGGTTTAGGATGATTTCCATTGCAGCTGTTGGAGTGCTATTCATTGCACCCGTGATGCAGAGACAGGCAAGCCTCTGGATTTTCCCAAGGTTGATTTTGCCTGTCTTTGATTTGTTTTGGCCACCATAAGAGGTGAGCCATAAGTTATTCTTGGTCTTATTACCGCTGTGTAAAAGCCAGTGCATGGCTTTCGGTTTAAGCCCAGGTTTTCAAAAGCTCTCCTGCACATCATGAAGGTTATCTTGCTTTTGTTGGTTACATGTTGAAGATGCGGGTTCCAGGTTAGTTTCTTGTCAAGAATCAGCCCTAGATATTTCACCTGCTCTACTACTTGTAATGTTTCACCGAATAGTCTAGGAGGTATGGATCTCCCATGTTTCTTCTCGGGTGAAGGGAATTAGTGTTGTTTTGTTCGGATTTGCCCTTAGGCTCTCTCTGTTACACCATTCCTCTACTGTCCTCAGTGCATTTTGCATTAGCTCTGAGGGTTGTTCGATATTCTTTCCCTTGATGAGGGATGACTAGGTCATCTGCATACCCTTGAGTAATACCCTTGGTTATTCAGAGAAATTGGGTTCGTCTACAACCATGTCCCACAGAAGGGAGAGTATCCCCTGTGGGGTACCTCTGGAAATTTCAACCTGCTCTGTTTCCTCGAACATGTTGGCTTGGACCAGTCTATTATGAAGGGCATTGAGTGTATCCACCTGCAGGTGGTTTCGTCAATGTACCTCTTCAGTGCCGCAGAGACCATACTTTCAAAGGAGGTGTTGTCGAAGGCTCCTTCGATGTCTAGAAAAGTGCATAGTGCAATTTCTTTGTTTGCTAGAGACTCTTCAAGCCTTGAAACAAGCTGATGAAGTGCTGTCTGCATGATTTTCCTGTTAGATAGGCATGTTGGTTTTGATGTAAAGGCCGTTCTACAAGAGCGGTTTCCCTTATGTCTCTATCTATCAGTTTTCTAAGCCTTTCAGAAGAAACGACGATAGGCTTATTGGTCTGTATGCCTTTGCCTGGTCATATGGGGTCTCGTCAGGTTTCGGAATAAAGACCACATTTACAGTTTTCCCGGTTTGGGGTAGCCATCCCAATGCTAGGCTCAGCCTGTACAGTCTACACAGTTCTGGTGCTAGATATTCAACTCCGCTCTGAAGTAGTATGGGAAATACTCCATCTGGGCCGGAGACTTGTAAGGCTTGAAGGGTTTATTGCCCACACTACTTTTGAATGAGTTACCGTTCGTTTAGCCACTTCCCAGTCTGCCCTTTTGGCCCTCAAATGAAGGTTTGCAGGGATTTCATATCTGGGGTTTTGATTTGTTGACAGTGGATCCTGGGAAGTGTGTATGGAGCAAAGAGTTCCATAGTTTCCTTCCCCGTGTTGGTGTAATTGCCGTTGGGTTTTGAGAGTCCCCAACGGATTGATGGAGTCTTTGGAAAGGATGCGGTGGAGTCTTGCTCTTTCTGAGGTTTGTTCTATGTCCTCCCCAGAACTTCCTCCATGACTTTCTTTGTTTCCCTCTGATTTTTTTTGTTGTATTCTGTGAGAGTTTTGGAATAATCCTCCCAGTCACCAGTTTTTCATAAGATTGAATAGTTTGCGCGTTTTGTTTCTAAGATAGTGAGTTCGGTGTTCCACCAGCTCACTGTACCTTAGTGGTGCTGCGCTTCAAAGGGCAGTTATTATGATATGAAGTTATTATGGCCTCCTGTAACATTAGGGAGGTTTGCTCTATTTCATGAATTGTATTTGAGTTAGGTTTGACATTTTTGAAATTTGTGAATTTGCCTAGGCTCCTCCCGGTACCCCAGGGCCCGTTGGTTTCCTGGGATCCCGACACATAACTGCAGGTTCATTGGCATAGCCAATCTCCACATGTATGTGTCGGTGATCTGAGTTTGAAGGTTCCTCAGATACTGCCCATTTGCCGACGTGCCGAACCACCAAAAGAGCCCAAAGTGATGTCAATGATTTCCGTCTATTACGGGTTACGAAGGTTGGCTCATTGCCTCTATTAAGTACTTCCAGGTTACTGGAACAATAAATTCAAGCAATGACTCACCTCTTTGTGTTCGTGTCGGTGCTCCCCACACTGTGTTATGGGCGTTTGCATCGGCTCCGATGATAAGCTGGGTTTGTGGTCCTCACAGTGTTTAACCAAGGCCCTCACTTGTTCTGATGGTGGAGGGCTTGTTGAGTCATAAGGCATGTAGACGGAGGCTAGTACTATTATCCTCTCTACTCCATCCTTGATGTAGGTCGTCTTGATTGCTGTTATGTCCCTGTAACAGAATTCTATCAGATTCAAGACTTTCAAATCATTCCTGGCAATAATGCAGGATCTGGCGTTTCCACAGTTTAGATTATAAATAAGCTTACCCTTGGATGTTCCGAGGCCTGATACTCGCCCTTTGACCAGCCATGGTTCTTGTATTAGGGCCACGTCGGTGTTGCCCTGTGCAAATATTCTGCACAGGGTTGCAGTAGCAGCCTTACTATGCTGCAGGTTGGCTTGAACTGCCCGCAGCATCAGGAATGTTCCTGTTCCGGCTAACTAGCTTGAAGTTTACCTGCGTTAGCCCCAGGAATGCTTTCATTCCCCTGGCTTGCAGGTTCTTCAAGGAGGTCTCGTCGATTTGAAAGACAAGAGTTAGACCCGAGGCCTCCTCTTGTCTCTTGATGACAAGCCATTCTTCAGTATCTATCCCCATGTTCTGGGTTTTGATAAGCTGGAGAATCTTTTTGGTTTCCATTTTACCAAATGGCTTTGGAATCCATACCACTACCTTGGAGGTATTCAGGATGTCCTTGGCTAGCCCTACTTTTAGGACAGCCCCTCCCAAGGTATCAGTCCGTGGATACATCGTCAATTAGCGAAGGTTTAGCGGTTTCATCCGAGCATGTCAGGACCAGCACGCACCTTGTGGACGTAGCTGTTCCTGAGGTTCGGCTCCTTACCCGGCTCACCTTGAAAATTTTCCCGGTAATTGCTTCCTGCAGGAGAATCCCTTGGTCGTCTGATAACTGGTGATCTGGATAACTCTCCAGAGCAACAGCCATCTTCAGACCTCTTGTGACCTCCCTATAGCTGCCCTGCTCAGTTGGGTTAACTGGGCAGAGACAGCCACTGGTTGGTCCGATCTAGGTTTCTTCACCCTTGCAGTGCTCTCCGTGGAAGAGGGTTGACTTCTCTGTGAGCGGTCCCTCTTCTTGTTCGGAGTTTTTGGCTGCCTGCTGCTTCCAGCGATGCTGGAAGTTCGTTCAGTGAAGCCAGTTTTTTCTTCTGGGTGTGGATCGCGTCGGTTGCTTCGGCGTTTCCTGGGTTTAATTTCTTCCCCAGCTGCCTTGGCCTCCGCGATCCGCACCTGTCTTCTTGCAGCTCCTGAGAGCTTTTTACGCGCCAGATGTAAACGATTTACATCTGACGCGACGTGTCTTAGGGCAGGTGTTTCTGGAGGTTTAGCGGAACTGCCGCTGCCTCCAGAGAGTTTCCTGTTTCCTGTTTCCTGGAGTTTTTCAGCAGGTGTTTGACCATCTGCTGATCCCTCCTCGGTTTCGTTTGCGGTTTCTGGTGTCGAGTGCGATTCGACTGGAATCTCCTCGACTTCCATACCCGCTAGCGGTGTTGGGTTTTCTTCAACTGGAAGTTCCCCAGGGTTGTTTTTCGTTTTGGTTTCCATTTTTGTTCCCACGAGTGTGGGGGAAAGGGTCGTCCACACCTGCGGTGCCCCCTGCGCAGGTGTAAGGCAAATTACTCTGGGAGGTCGCCATGTATCCCAGAGGCTCCGTTTGTGATACCTGACTGGCTCAGGTATCATCCATCCCTCGGCACGGGTCGCTTGACGCCTTGGATTAAGCCATGTTGTGGTGGCATTTGGTTTGAGATTGACTTAGAGATCCGCAGGCTTTGACCATTTCTGGTCATTCCCACTGGATTTTCCTTGTCAACCCCGTTATCCAGCGATACCACTTGGAGGTAGCCACCTAAGTTTCCGCAACCCATCTTCATCTCTCGTAGGAGGTGAACATGTGTTGACGCAAACTACTCCATTACTTTGTATATCATTCCATCCTCTCATGAAATATACTGATTTTGACGGATGTGAAACAAGAATAATGTCAGTAGCGATTCAATTATCCCCTATTTTTCTACCCGTAAGGGTGGCTGATTCCTTCCGAAATCCAAATATAAGTTATACCCTATCTATTAAAAAAAGAATCATCCAAATCGAAGAACCCAGTACAAAGTTATGCCTGATAGAATCGGTTAACGGACCAGAATTCAGAGGGTGAGTGATCAATATCCTTCATTTCGCTACCCTTAGGGGTGGATTTCATCTTTCAAATTCAAATGGGACGCCTCAGTAAAAAATATGATGGAAAAAAAATATACGGGTCGAATAGAGAACCTCCTCCTTTTTGGTTTCATCGGTTGAAAAACAATTATAAACTATCTTAGCAATCCCATGAAATCATTTGAAATATTATGAATCAAGTCGAGGGCAAAATGAATTATTTGGTAACATACGAACGAACGTAACACACTCATAAATCATCTCAACAATAAAAAGGAAAAAGCAAGCCTGTTACGCCATGTCAACTCCTATCTAAGTTCTCGATCGTTGGTTGGGTAGATACTACCTTATTCATTTATCATCATTGGGATTTATCTGGTTCATTGTATTGGCGGCTTCGAACACATGGCTTAATGAACTCGTATTTGGATATTTGACTCCTTGGTAATGGCGAACAAAACCAAAAAACCATGAAACGCAACGTGAGCATAGCATCCGATCGCACCCGATTTGCATATGCAACAATATCCCTATATTGACTCTTCATTTCCGTCGTTAGTGTACACATTCCGAGCTGATACTTTGCTGCGTTCCGGAATCTGGAATAAACTCTTACTCTCGAAAATCCAGGTTCCTCAAGTAACTCATCGAGTTGGAATATTTCCTGCTCTTCTCTCTGTACATAAGATAGTCAGATCTCTTGGATAGTCCATACTTATTCTTGGGAACTGTGGCACCTGCTGTTAGTTCAAGGGTATCCATCTTCCATTCCTCAAATGAAGCCGATCCACCTCTACTCGAGCTTGTACAACTTTAGCAATCGTGATTTGCTCCTTCCATGATGATTAGCGGACGATATTTATTGATGATTGCTCCAGCTATACGGTAGAATTCTCCGAGATTGTACACATGTGGAATATTGATTGTTTTATAAAAAACTGAAACAAACTTTTTATGTGGCCATTTCGGGATTCCACTTCATCCTCTTGCTAGGTAAACAGGCATTTCATAGTGTATACCTATATTATCAAGCAAGAGTGTGATGTCTCGGTATCCTCTATCCAAAATAAAAATATCACCCTCCTGAAACCATTTCCTTAACAGATTTCTATCGTCTTCGAACTCATGGCGTAACATATATGCGTCATTATTATGATAGTCTGAAAAATATTGTCCTCGTTTTCCAAAATGAAACCATCCGGGGAAACAATCAGAGCAGGTTTAACCAAATGACGTCCTTTGTGCACGCAATAGGATTGACCCAAGATGAGAAAGTTGCCGCTTTTAGGTATATAAAAGTATGTTTCGTCAATGCATACAATAGCCCTAGGTATATTTGGCACTGGGTTATACAGTTTATTCGCAAATTGGGTGACATGTGCTGCTATGAATTCTGTTCTTGTAATTGATCGCAAACCAATGTTTTGAGGGACTAATCGCTCCATAAGGGACTTTCTTACTGTGGCAATGGCCAGACTCACGGCTCGAAGGCTTGAATATCCAAAGATCACTTCCAAAAACTCGTCCGACAGTCCCTGTTTCAGTTCGCACAAAAATAACAATAAATCTTTTTTACTGATGTACCTGACAGATGTTTCTTCATGAACAGGATCACAAAAATCAAACAATTCCTGGAATTGTGCTAATTGTGCTACTGGTGCTGGACATCGAAAATCTGCATTTGTGAAACTGTTTTCATCTTTATATTTCTGTGTACCGGTTACTATGGCTCTCAGTTGTTGAAGAGGAATTTGTAATTGTGGTCCTTCTATTATATAAGGTCTATTGATGAACCTCAAACCTGGCAGTAATACCCGCAGTAAACAACCTTTCTCATCTAAATGCTCGGGACAAGATCTTACGTTTTCTGGTACGTGAATATTCTTTGAAATAAATATATCAAGTCTACATTCATTCGATATTCTTCGGATATTCACAACTGAATTACAAATTATACAATAATTGCTTGTTGTTTGCGTTAAAACGTTTAAACAAATGCAAGCTGTATCCAATTCAATTAGCGTAATTTCGTTCAGAACTGATCTATTACAATTGAGACAGATGCTCGTTTGATTTGTCACAGGAATTGGAGGATAACCTTGCATATCACGTCTTGAAATCGCAATTTCCCGTTTAAGTTAATTTTTTTTCACCGCGTAGAAGCTGCATTCGGCCAGGAGCAAGTCTCACATTACAGATGAAGCATTCAGTTCGATTTAAATATGCTATAATATCAATGTGTATCACTTTAAGTTCTTTGGATCAGTATTGATGACTGAAGAAATTGACAGATGTTTTGATATGACAGTTTTAGCAATTGTTTCATTTTCATTCACGACGACTTTGATTCTCATAGCACGTCGATTATCCAGTTATCAAAATTGGGTTGAATGCTAAATAGATAATGTACGATTTGCTCCGCGTCGAATGCATCTTCTCCACGATGATGAACGAGAACCCATTACATTCAATAGGTATACACTATAAGATTATGAGATGCATGGCTTTTGACGTAGCAAGAGGACAAAATCAACTCAGTACGGACGAAGCCTATATATCCATATTGGTAAAAAATGCAGATGGATAGTGGAATCCCGAAATATGAAGTATGTTTCAGTTTTTTTCTAAAACAATCAATATGCCACATATTTACAATCTCGGATAATACCGGATAGCTGGAGCAATCATCAATAAATATCGTCCGGCAATCATCATGGAAGGAGCAAATGAACGTGTCGTAGAGGAATTGCTTCGGCGATCGCGATTGCCAAAGTTGTGCAAGCTCGTGTAGAGGTGGATCGGCTTCATTTGGGGAATGCGAGATGGATACCCTTGAATGAAGAGCAGGAGCCACAGTTCCCAAGAATAAGTATGGACTATCTAAAAGATCTAACTATCGGTGTTCACCAGGTTAATTTAGCACCATCTTATGTACAGAGAGAAAAGCAGAAAATATTCCAACTCGATGAGTTACTTGATTAGCCTGGATTTTTAAGAGTAAGAGTTCATTCCAGATTCCGGAACGCAGCGAAGTATGAGCTCTGGAGTGTGTACACTAACGACGAAAATACAGGGATATTATTCTACATGCAAATCGGGTGCCAGGACCGTCGGATGCTGTGCTCACGTTGCTAGCGTTTTATGGTTTCTTGGATATGCTCGCCATAACCAAGGAGACAAATCGCCAAATACCAGATTATTGGACCATGTGCTCGATGCCGCGAATATAATGAACAACATAAATCCCAATGATATGATGATAAATGAATAAGGTAGTATCCACCCAACCAACGATCGAGTACTTAGATCGGAGTTGACATGGCGTAAGAGGCGTGATTTTTTCTTTATATTTATTGTCAAGATGATTTATGATTATGTTACGTTCGTTGATAAGATAGTTTATAATTGTTTTTTGTTTATTATCATTATTGTTATTATTATTATGAATGTTACTCTTATTATTATATTGTTTTTGATTGATCTAGTCTTTCATTTTGCCAACGATCTCATCAATAGAGTGTATCCATTCGTATGTGAAACGTAAATGCAACATTTATAAAAAAATATAGTATTTTCAAGAATTCGGGGGTAAATATCGAAAGTCCCATTTATAGTTTGCTTCCAACACCTGTACTTTCCCATTCTACCTGGAAAGTACTATAAGGAATCAAAGAAGCAGAAATTTTCACGGAATCGTTTGTCTGTGAGATGTTATCATCCATTTCGAGGAAAATGTCTTGGCACCCCATTGTCAGATTATCGAGATTTGTGAGAAACAAATCATATGTAAATGAAATCAATAGTGATAAAAATTGTTATCTCTGAGAATATATGATTATTATTTTCCCATTTTCCCCATTACAGCTCGCTGAGCCTCATTATGAACATTTTGAAAAATATATTTGATATTATGGGACATCAGATATATTCGGATTCAATTATCATGGCCTCTCTTCCAAAAACATCCAAAATATGTCGTTTCTCCAAAATGTGAATTATTCTGGAGTTATCTTGTAGCATGAAAAGAAGTATGGAAGATTTTGGATTTGAATCTCATTTCATAGCCAGTGTGGCGCAGGTATGAAAAATTATCGATGGTGGTGCCTAATATAACTGGGGAAGACTATTTTCCAGTTGGGTTCTGGGCGCCGAACATCCAAATTCTATCCCAACCAGAAATGAAAGCAATGAGCAAATACCGCAAAAAATGAAAAAAAATCCAGTTTCAAAACTTCATATCTCGAAAACTGTCCATTTGTGAGCTTTGTGGCTATGGATACTTTTGATCAGCCCATCAAGAACTACAAGATACCAAAAATTCAGCCAAATTCAAGAAAAGCCATTTCCCATGAGAAATGTGCGGGGTCCTTTGAGCCATAGTTATTTTATTTGAAAATACGATTTATGATACAGCGGGATCCTTCCAGTAAGTGAAATAAATACTATTACCAAAGTGCTCTATAAGTAAACTTCAATACTTCTTTTTGAAATATGGATATCATTTGACGAATATTTCTCGATAAATTCATTGCGTAGGTATTCTGGTTTGCCACCACCGTTGTGAAAAATCTTCTGAAGCCCTAAGAACTAGCAGTTCCTTTGGCTGCAGCTGAGCAAAATTTCAACTAGGATTTCGGTACTTTGTTGTTTGCTGCTGTGAATGATTCAGATAGATCTTCTGTATTGCAGTCAATATTTCCTAAACTAAAATCATATTTCTGAATGTCACTCCACAAGGTTTCACTATATTTTTCAATACAATCAGAGTAACGAATTTCTTCTGGAATTTGAGCCATAGTCATTTTATTCGAAAATACGATTTGTGATTCAGAGGGATCTTTCCAGTAAGTAAAATGAAAACTATCACCAAAGTGCTCTATAAGTGAACTTCAATCCTTTTTTTGGAAATATGTATGTCATTGGACGAATATTTCTCAATGAATTCGTTGCGTAGGTATTCTGATTTCAAATTAAAGTGTTGCCAACGACGTTGTGAAAGATTCCCTCAGGCCCTCAGAACTAGCAGTTTCTTCGGCTGCAGCTGAGCAAAATTTCAACTAGGATTTCGGCACTTTTTTATTTGCTCCTGTAAATGATTCAGTTAGATCTTCGGTATTGCAGTCGATGTTTTCTAAACCAAAATCATATTTTTGAATGTCACTGCACTGCACTGCAGGTTTTAGCACATTTATCAATACAATCAGAGTAACGAATTTCTTCTGAAATTTGAGCCATAGTTATTTTATTTGAAAATATGATTTGTGATACAGAGGGATCCTTCCAGTGAGTAAAATAAATACTGTAGCGTGCTGTATAAGTAAACTACAATCCTTTTTTTCGAAATAAGGATGCCATTGGACGAATTTTTCTCGATGAATTCATTGCGTAGGTATTCTGGTTTTAAATTTGAGTGTTGCCACCAACGTTATGAAAGATTCTCTTAGGCCCTCAGAACCATCAGTTTCTTTGGCTGCAGCCGAGCAAAGTTTCAACTAGAATTTCGGTACTTTGTTATTTGCTCCTGTATGTTGGTTCAAAATTTAAGTGTTGCCTCCAACGTTGTGAAAGATTCCCCTAGGCTCTCAGAACAAGCAGTTTCTGTGTCAGCATCTTTTTTAAAATATCTTGGATAATTCGAAATGTATTTCTCTATACAGTTCTTGTGATGGTGGACATCTGCACTAGAAATACTATTCACCTCTTCCAACGTAGCTACTCGCTGAGAAACTACGAGGCTTTCAGTAGTTGCTCTGCTCCGAACTTCTCACAAATACGGCACAGTTTCGAGTCTTCTTTTACTCTTGATTGGTAAAACACAATACATTTTCTTAATTGTCCACCAGGTCCAGATCTACTTTTCTGTCTCTGATGTTGGGTGCCAGTATTACCCTCCGAGCCTGATTCTTCAACATCTTTTTCTCGTTTTTCTTAAGCTCGTTTTTCCTTAATTATGAAGGGGTCCGTAGCAGGCTATGTGGTATTTAATGCTTTTTTTATTTTTATTGCTTTCTAACACATCTTTCCCAATGAGTTCAGGAGCACTCTTGATGTTTTCGAAGCCGTTTTCACTTGAACATAAGAGCGAGGAATGTTTTACTGTTTTAAATGAAATGCGCAAGTTATTATCTTCTCCATCGTCTCTGCGTGTAATCTGAGAATTGACCAGCTTTACCGTATCACTCATTTTGTTTCACTTGAAATTTATCCTTAGTTTGAATTCCTTCGCGAACTGAAATTATTATTAAAAACTTTGGTGTATCTCAATTACTATCAGATTTGTCGAAAATTGTTCAATCACAATATTTGTTCGTCTTTAAATAAAAGGTAAAATAAGTTCAAAAAAATTGAAATCGGACCAATGGGTACGGAGATGAACTTTAACAAAGAATTTGGTAATTTGGCGGTCATTTTCAAATATGGCGACCAAGAACTCGTTCGATCAACAAGAATTAGCCGATCTGAAATGGTAACACAATTGAAAGACTGTTTAGTTCCATATTTTTTAAATTGTTCTTCATATGATAATCAATATTATTTATTTATATTATTGACATTTAATCTGCAATCTCTTTCTTCTTTTTTACCCCTTCAGTTAGTGATTAGCTTTATTATAATTGAAATATGCTCTGAAATGGTCTTAAATGGATTCATATATAAGAGATTTTCACATTGAAAAATTATTAACATACCCCTTGAATGACTCTCAAGAAACGAAAAAAATATTGAAAATGAATTGTAACTACCAAAATTTCAAAATAATTCATAATAGTATACGAAGTATTGGAAAAAACCTGGATGAATTCAAAATCTTCACTGGAGGACTTGATACCTCATTTGATTGCATTGTTCTTACTGAAACAAGACAAATTAAGGATTCTTCAGTTTTCAACATCGAAGGATATAAAACTATATACAACCAGGGAAGTTTCAACCAGAATGATGGTGTCATTGTGTTTATTGAATCCGAATTATACCAATCTCACAATCTCATTGAACGTAATGGTAGCTTTCTCATTAAACTCAAAGCGAAATCTGAAAATACGGTCTATTGTATACACGCATTCTACAGATCCCCCGTAAGTAATGTAGATACCTTTTTGAATGAAATGAACAATATACTGAGTCAAGACAGAGAGGATTCTCATTATAATTTGTTTTTAGGAGATATCAACATTGATCTTTTAGTCGAAAGTGATGATTCAAGAAATTACCTAGATTTATTATGTGAATTTGGTTACCGCTCAGCAATCAATATACCAACCAGAGTTCAAAAAGACTCAAAAACGTGTATAGATCACATCTTTATTAATGCTAAAAATAAAAATTATGATTTACTTTTACCTATTACAGTGGCTACTACTATAACGGATCATTATACAACTATATTACAGATAGTAATGAATAAAGAAAAAAAAAGAGGACATTATGATAATAAAAAATATTTCGAGATAATTGACAATAATAAGATGGTAGAGTCGATTAAGAATATTGATTGGGACGAATTAATGGAGCAGCAACATGATCTCGATACTACAACAAACACATTTCTTGAAAAAATACTCGAATCTGTAAAAAAATCCAAAAAATATATCAAAATAAAAACTAGGGAAAGAAAAAGAAAAAAATGTATAACAAAATCTCTGATTAACACCGTTAATAAAAAAAATGATCTATACCACAAGTGGCAAAACACTCCAAACAACGGGAAATTAAAAAATGAATATAAAATATCGAAAAATGAAGTTTTGGAACCAACAAATGAACTTGAAATAATGAACACGATAGCCCAACTGAAAAACAAAAATGTTCCGGGATACGACGGTCTGAAAGCAGAAACATTGAAAGCTATCTCAACCTATATATGTAAACCACCAGCATACATAATCAACAAATGTTTCGAACTGGATCAATTTCCGAATGCTTTCAAAATATCAGTGGTGACACCCATATACAAAAATGGAGGAAAACAAAAAGTGACAAACTATAGACCAATATCCCTAATAACATCTTTTAGTAAAGTAGTTGAAAACATTCTAAAGAGTAGATTAAATACATTCTTGAACAAATATAACCTTCTATCAACATCCCAGTTCGGCTTTCGGGAACATAAATCAACATAAGAAGCTATTCACGTTTCAACAAATAATATTTACGAATGCTTAGACAAAAACATTCCATGTTTAGGCGTATTTGTAGATTTAAGTAAGGCTTTCGACACAGTTGACCATACTACCCTTCTAGCCACGCTAGATGATATAGGAATACGAGGTGCAGCAAACGACTAACTTAAAGATTATCTGACAAATAGAGAACAGAAAGTACAAATCCGATGAGATAAGCTCAGAAGAAATCATTACTTGCGGTGTGCCCCAGGGGACAGTGTTGGGACCGATGTTGTTCACGATATACTTAAATAACTTATTCTTACAAGAAAATTCAGGAAAAATTTTAAGCTTTGCCGATGACACAGTCATTGTTTATAAAGCAAATAATTGGTATGAATTGAAGACAAAAACCGAAAATGATCTAGATAAATTGAAAGATTGGTTTGATAGCAGACTTCTCTCAATTAATTTCAGTAAAACTCACTACCTGCCATTCAGCAGTACAGAAATGCTTCTTCCAAATTTTGACTCAACCATTCAACAAAATTTTCATATTAAACCTGTCAAAAAAATTAAATACCTAGGTGTTTTCTTGGACCCCCACCTGAGATGGGATCAACATATAATATACCTCACAAAAAAGTTACGCTGTATTCTGTATAGAATTAAACAGGTAAAAACATATCTCGATTTGAAGCAAAAAAAAAAAATTGTTTATCAAAGCTTAGTAGAGTCTCCCTTGCATTATGGGATTATAGGATGAGGAGGGGTTTCGAGAACCTACTTGAATATGCTTGAAATCTCGCAAAAAAGGTTTCTAAGAATGATACTGAATAAAGATTATAGATACCCTAGCGACTCTCTATATGCTGAAACAGAAATGTTAGATATAAGACAGCTTTATTTCATTCAAGTACTCATCGTGCAACACCTGAATAAAACCCAGCTGAATGTACTAACACACTCGTATGCTACCAGACAAAAACATAAATATGTCACCCCATTTACGGAAAAAGCAATAGGTCAAAAAAGCTATCATTATATTGCTCCAAAGCTATACAACTTCCTACCTGACTCTCTGAAAACTGAAACTTCCTGCCTGCTATTCAAAAAACAGTTAAAAAAATTCGTAAAGGAGATCGAAAGAAAGGAAATTCATAAAATGATTGAATAAATGATTTTTTTCGAAATAAAGAAGGAAATATAATACAAAAACAAACAATTATCATGAAATGAAAATGAATATGTACCAAAAATCGAAATAACAAAACTGAAACATCTATATTTTATTATTATTTTACATGTATTAACATTTAATTACTTTTGCCTTATTATTATCATTAGTAACATAATTATAATTATTTATAACATTTAATAACTCGTTCTTTGTACATTGATAATATTCATATTGTATATAGTGTTTTATACTACTTGATATAATACTTGTTGTATGTTCTACCAAAAAATTCATCCACACACAAGGCTTGCCCTCAGTGGGATAACAATTCATTTATCTATACTTCTCTGTACTCTATTTATTGTATTATCATGTTTATGTTCAATGTTATAACTGTATCATCTGACTTTATCTGTGAATCGAAATGATGAATAAATATTATTATTATTATTATTAAATGACCATGATCTGGACCATGTTACCAATTTGTTTCTATTCTCCTATAGGTCTTCAACAAAGACCTACAACAAAACTTAGTGCACATATAACTGCCCACATAACATGGGGCAGCACTTGCACTAAAATATGAAACCGTATTTGTGAGAAGTTCGGAGCTGAGCAAGTACTGAAAGCCTCGTAGTTTCTCAGCGACTAGCTACGTTGGAAGACGTGAATAGTATTTCTGCTGTAGACGTCCACCATCAGAAGAACTGTACAAGGAAATACATTTCAAATTATCCAAGATATATTGAAAAATATGCTGCCAAAGAAAGCTGGTTCTGAGGGCCTGAGGGAATCTTTCACAACGTTGGGGTACAAAGTACCGCAATCTTAGTTCAAATTCTGCTCACCTGCTGCCAAAGAAACTGAGGGTTCTGAGGGCCTAAGATAATCTTCCACAACGTTGGTGGCAACCCTTGGATTTGAAACCAGAATACCTACGCAATGCATTTATCGAGAAATATTTGGTAAACTAGAAAATATTTCTTTCTTTAATATTTGATCCAAGTATTACTCAAAAATCGGGCTAAAATGGACTCAAACTTTCTTATTCTATTGACTGAAAAATGTCAGTTTTTCAATGGATTTCTCCTCAATATCGACTGTAATCGGAATGGTAAGGACTTTTTTGAACTTAAAGGGTCGAGTTACATGAGAATGAATGTTTCTCAGGTTCAACAGGAAGAAGATTCGGCAAATGTAGCCGTAAATTTCGGAAAAATCTTCAGTAACTCCCATTATCTCGCTACATGCGATTTTCAGTTTTCGTGCAGTGAAAAAAGGAGAGGTAGGAAAAGCTTGGGATAAAAGATGGAGATCAGACAATTGAAATTACAAAAGTACAAAATTCTTTAGTACTTATCATAGAGCTAAGGTTTCTTGAGACGCTACCTCTGGCAGCAGTTTTAGAACAATACTCGTTTTCATTATATACGCTTTATTAGTTCCACCTGTATGTATGTAGGTAATGGAATCTTTGAAATACATTTTCACCCACTTCCAGACATACGAATTATTTGGAATTTTGCCCACGTATTAAGAACCGATGACAATACAATAATTTCATAGTCATGACCTGGTAATCTCACCGAAATAGTCACAAAAAAACAATTAACATTACATATATTTGGCGAATGCTCCGGTCGTTCTCAGCACATTCGCTAACATTTAGTTATAACTTCCATCTCATGTGGATGGATCAATCGAAGAGTTTTTCTTCCATAGTCTTTGGTAGCAATGAGGACTGAAAAGATGAAAATGAAACTATAGTTTGAAAAACTAAGAAAACACGCTTATATAGCAATAAGAACTGAAAAGTTGAAAATAATGAGAATAAAGTCATTGAAAACAAATTTTCTATTTAAAAAAAGCGTGGGGTGCTCTTTACTTACTTTTCATAATGATATTTAGATAACTGATATCAAGCACTTCACGCTTTTTTTACATAAGAAAAAAATTGTTGGTCAATGACTTTATTCTTATTATTTTCAACTTTTCAGTCCTTATTGCTATAAAAGCGTGGTTTTTCAGTTTTTGAAACTATAATTTGATTTCCTGTAACAATAGCCCCATCTCCACGACATACAATCGTTTCCATATATCTATACCTGAGGATCCTCTAGAACTCCCAGGTAAAATATATAGAAACGTAAAAGTTATGGATACTTTCTGGAAAAAAGTCAGATTCTGAACAAATTTCTAGAAATTTGAAATAATTTAAAAAGTATTAAATAGATTTAGAAATATATGTCTGGCTTGATTTGTTGAATATATAAACAGGATGTTCATAAAATCAGATGTGGAATCATCTGCGACTGAAAGATAAACTTTAGTCACTATCTTCCATCGTCAAGATAACCTCTTGTGGGGTATTCATGTTGAAAAGGGAAACATTCTCAATTGAGAATGTTTCCCTTTTCAATATGTCTGGCATTCGTGTACTTTCCGCGCTTGTGGAACGCTGCGAATACAGTCATGATACCCAAGCCTGGCAAAGATCCCACAAAATTAGGCTCATACAGGCCAATGAGCCTAATAAACGGGCCTCAAAAATTATTTGAGGTGATTTTGAACTTTAAGAATAACGGAATTTGTCGGAATTAATAACATCATCCCCCTCTCTTTCAAAACGGTTTCAGAGCCAAACATTCAATTCAAATTGTGCCAAGCTTACCACAAATATTACTGAAAGCATAAACTCCGGACACTGCACCATTGCGATTTTCCTCGATATCCAGAAAGCATTTGACAAAGCCTGCCATGCTGATTTTATAAAAAAAAACAAAACAGAATAAATTTACCAGAACATTTTATCAGTCTCATAATTTCATATATTGCCAATAGGAGAGCTCGAGTGAAGGTTTCCGGGGTAACATGAGGATCAATCCTATCCCCGATACTTTTTTCAATATTTGTATATAATATTTCAGAACCTACGAAATACTTCGGTACGTGGACGATTCAGTTTTATAGGTTTCCTCAAACGCAACCATATATCCCTGAATTGAAAGGCCCAACACATGTTGGAAAAATATGTTGGTATAATGCGTGGATATCTTTCTGAATTCCAACAAAACCCAAACTATGTCTTTTAAACAAGTAGATATCTCGCTCTTATTTTATTTATTTTTTCATTTACACTGTTCTACAGAAAGAGATTTCCAATTAAAGAACAGGAATAAAGTAGAAAAAAAAATTGCACAATAATACTTACATTAGTAGAAACTTAAGACTAATACGCAATTTGCACAAAAGACTAACAATAGAAGAAAGCTCAAGTCTAATATAGAAATGTTACTGCTGAAAGTAAAAGTTCTTAATTTGTTTCACACTGCAATAGAATATATCAAGTTGATCACTTACTAAATTATAGTTGCTACACATAGTATGAACAGGAGAGTTCTTATAAATATTTGTTCGTGGCGTGGTAGTGTAGATATACTCATTTTACAAGACGAGGCCTGCTATTCGGGAGTCACGAGAACTCTCAATTGGTGGCCCTTCAAAATAGACCAGACCGTCAATTTACAATAATTACAAACATTTCTTTAGCACTGCTATATGTTGAGGCATCCAGTAAAGACCAAATATAAAAATTTGCACACTCATCCGGTGACCGGAAATTACTCAAATTTGCATAATACGATAATTAGCAATATCTCCTTGGACAAAATTGCAAACATTGTGCAAATTGAAGGTATATTTCCTAACTTCTTTTCTACATCCCTTGTGAAATTTGCACACGCAATTTTCAACAGGGAAATACGAATAATCCTTGATCGTTGTAATTAGCGCTAATTCTGGTTACAAAATTGCAAGCATTGTCCAAATTTGTGGTAAAATCATGGTTCCGTCACCCCTGAAGTGCTTTGAATTTCAACTTGTCATGTGTACGGAACATCCAAAAACTATGGATAACGCTAAAAACAGTCTCAGTGGCAAAAGCTCAGGGGTCACGAAATTGCAAACAATGTTTTCGTGCTTTGCAAACTTTGGTGGCATGATTTTGAGTCGCCAATTGAGTTTGCACCTTTTTCAGTATCCCGGAAGTTGGCGGAAATGAACATTATTGTCAGAAGCAATTTTCGCAAATGCTAAAAAATTCCAAACTTTGTGCAATTTTTTCTCAAAGTTCTGGAATGGCAAACAAGTCTATCTATAAATTTGCAACCCTATGAAACGTCGGGAAAACAGGGCAATAGAATATTGTCTTAAGCACCCCACCTCAAGTATTTCAAATAGAGCCATATGTAATACACTCATCTGGAGAAATGCCATTATAATAAATCAATTTTCGTTCGAAATCAAAGGCGGTCGCATTAATAGTAAAATAATATAATAACTCAGGAAGTCGACACTTTCCCTATCGCTTGCGTCGGCACATCAAACGGAATTCCAACCATATTTTCAGACATTCATAATTAATCTTATAGTGTGTCGCGACAGATGAATGACCCGCGGTCTTTTGGAAGCGATAATAGGCTTGGTGATATATCATGGCGGCGTGTCAAGTCAAAGGCGACTCGCCGACTCATTGAATATATTTTATTGTTTTCGGGCGGTATCGTTTGAATACCGAACGCTATATATATATATATATATATATAAGATTCCCCTAAAGAAAAACAATTCATTCAGAATCCAGCCGTCGATCGAGAGTCAGTACAGAGCAAGTTCTGCTTCATTATGAAGCGAATAAAAGTGAAGTTTAATTTCAATTAGAGAAGATGAATTTCCATTTTCCTACGCGTAGTAAGCGTAGACTCCGTACAGTTTATCTGAAGTAGCAAATTAATCAACCGTATGCAGAATCATAGTGGAAGTGTAACGCATCAGAAATCATCTCAGTAATAACTGAATGAATGGAATTAATATTTATCGAGAAGCTAAATAATCATAGTACAAGTGAACGCGTAATATAATTCGGTAATAAAACGGAATAATTTAGTCAGTGGCTCTTCAGTGAGGGTAAGACATAAAACTGTTTATTTGGCAAGGTATATATGTATAGTGTAATAAAAATATATTTCAGTATTGATTCCATAGTGGAAGAAATTATTGATTCAACAAAAGTAAAATTATTATCAATTGTTTAAAATAACTGGAGAACAGTTAGTTTAATTGTCAGCACATATTGTTTCTCATTTTAAATTATTGTTTATTCAATCTCATTCTGACTTTCTATACATTTTCTCAGTAAATTATACCAGGTGTATCAATAGTTGTTTTTATATTTTAGAAAATACATATATATATATATATTATTACAAGTCCTAATTGTATTATTATTCCGAAACAATGTGAAATTGGTCATTGTATTGTCAAATTAAGTCCCCCGCTCCATTATATACGGGGTGAAACAAAATCTCAAGCCGCTCTGGGATGTTGTTTCGTTATTGGTCAATAGACTGATAACGCTCAGTATGGTAAAAAAAAACCGGTTATGACATATGGTGTCAGGTGTCGAGGTGGATTTACAGAAAAATAACGTTTATATGTTGATTTTCGCAAAAGATGTCAAACTCAAACTTCCTTGATGCAAATAAGAATGGAGATATATTACAAAATTGTTTTTCTCGTAAAAATATTATCAGAATTTGTGTAGTTAAAAGTGTGCATATATTGCAGTTTGCACTGAAGTTGTCATATTGGAAATTCATCTGGAAAAATATAATTGCAAATATAGAATAATTTTTTAATATTGTTGTGGAATGCTAAAAGGAATGACATTGTGGAAATATTTAGCAAAGATAAACCTTTGGTAATGAATAAAGTCAGAAAACTATTGAAAAATTGTAAAAAAATAATACGAAAAGCATTTAGAAAGTAATATTAGTACAGAGAGTTTGACGAGTGGAAAATCAAAACATATATAGCGTTTATATAAGGCTGATCTCAGAAAGTATTCGGAAAGGAAAGTGAAAAAAATTCATTCAATGGGGATATTTATTGAAATTATTAAATCATGGAAACTCCGACAACAGTGCTGTGGACTGGTAGGATTAGCTACGAACCTACAATTACTATCAGTGTGGATAATTTACCTTCTTTTAATGGTACTACAGATATCAAAGAATTTATTCGTGAAATTGAGTATTTGGCAGCTGTAGCAAGATGGACAGACAGTCAAATAAGTTCCATAGTTTTAATTGACAGGAATGCCAGATTATTTATAGATGCAGATGATAAATTAAAAAATACAATAAATTGGCCTGGATTTAAAAAGGAATAATTGCAGCGGTTTAGCAGATTGAAATTACCTGGAGAAGAAGAAAAAGAATTTTTGAATTGTTATCAGAAAAATAGTGAATCAGTTAGAAATTTTTCCATAAGATTGAAAGCATCCGCAGCGAAATTACAAAAATTTACTGGAATTAATTGGGTCATGAAAAAGCAAATTGTAATAAGACAAATTGTGTATGCTACCATTGCGATGAATTTGGTCAGCTCTCATATAGATGTCAAAATAGAAATAGCTTTCGAAATGAGATATTAAGTGAATCAGGACCATGGTTTTCCGACTATGCTAAGGAAAACAGATTTAGAAAATTTGGAAAAATAAAGAAACCAAGAAAAAGATTTTTTAACTATTCAATGGAAAATAGATTTCGAACTCAGGGAAGAATGAACGAACAAGGACGTAGATTTATCAATCAATCAAATAGAAACCGATATCAGAATTTTGGGGAGTAATTGACAGAAGGCAAACAGAAAATAGTTATGCGAATGGAAACAGTCCGAGAAAGTATAGAAAAATGTCCGGATATAACAGGAATTTAAATAGAAAAAAGCAAGAAAAGGAGGTACTAACCTACGGTGAAGGTGAGGAACAGAAGAACGGTATTAATTTAGATAACGAACATAATAATTGGCTAAAAAGTTTGGACGAAATGGGAAAAAGGTTGGAAGACATGACTACTATGATGAAACATTGGATGGAATTAAATTTTGACGACAAGCTAAATTTCTCGAGGGAGTGCACGCCCAAAACGAATTGCCGAGTAATCAAAAATGGATTTTCACGCCATGAAATGAGCCCTGCAAGCTCAAATAAAATGGAAATGTCTGAAAATAGTGAAGTGTTTGAGACACTAGGTTTCGAAGAAGCCGATTCAACGGAAAAGTATGGAAAATCGTCTAGGAAGGAAGATAACACAGGTAATCGATTGAACAAGCCAAATATGATTGATGATTTGAAAGTGACATCATTCATTAAAAAAATTGCCAAAGGTGGAAATTGAAAAATTCATGGAAATCAGCAAGGGTATGGAAAAAACCGGAACGCCCTGTACAATAGGAAGGATAGTCAAGCGAAACAGCCGAAAAAGTTCAGAAGACAGTCGTAGTGAAAGAGCCAGCTCACTCAAGAATGACACTTTTTCAACCAGAACAATGGAAGAAACCAATGATCTGAGAACGGCCATCATGAATAGTACGCCACTCGAAAGTGACAGTCTAAAAGTAGAAATTTATTCATCAAAGAACGAACATTTCTTGCCAAAAGAAACAGAGAGATGGAACGGAAAATTGCCAAGGCAGTACCACAGCGGGAATGAAGAAAATCATGTTTGGAAAATGGAAAAAGTTTTTGAGAATGAAAATATTCAAGAAGGTAGCAAACCATATACAGGAAGTATCGGAATTGCAGAAGCTAACGCATCAAGGAATCAAGGAAAGATAATCGATGTAGAACATAGGACAGACTAAAAGGTAGATATGAATCACCCAAGGGAGATAGTCTACCCTCCAGGATGTTGGAAATTGCCAAGAACCTCGGAATGATAGTCGCCAAAGAAAGTACTTTCGCAGTAGACGAAAATCAAAAGGCTGAATTTTATTTGCCCAAGGACAAAAATTAGCCGCCCAGATTATTGAATATATGCATAGTTGAAGCAAGGAGTAAAGTGAATTCCGAAACGAAAAAACGTATTATGGTACAAGATTTGGAAAAAAATACCGAAGAGAAAAAGGAAGTAGTTAAGAAAAAAAAATCATCGGAACCGTTGCCAGTCAAAAGGAAAAATCTAAATTTAAGAAGTCATAGCTTGAAAATTCAGAAATCCCACAAATTGGAAACAGGATTGAACACATTAACCGACTGAAAGTTAATCAGAGAAAAGAAAAATTTCCACAACTAGAAAATAGGCAGGAAATTATTTCAGAAAATAAAAGGATGAGTAACGTTAAGCCCAGAGCGTCCTGTATATAGGAAAGGATTATTTCCATCTAGGGGTGGTAATCCAACTTCTGAAAATACGGTAGCATGCCACGGAAAAGCGATCAAACTTTTGCAAGAGAATAATTTGTTGATAGATATCAAAATGAATGAAAGGGGAGAAGAATTCCGCCAATTCATAAAATACTAAGAATCAGAAATATAAGTAGAAATTTTCCTGAGTGAGGAACATAAAGAGAATAGTTAGAATACAAAAACAAAAAAATTGAAAAAGATGAGAAAAATCAAGTAAATAGATAAAGGAAAATACCCATAGAAAACCTAAAGAACACTAGAAGATAGTAATCAAATTGAACCATCAGAAGACGAAAAGGGAAAGTGTTCCAGAGATAAATCATAGTTATCAGACTAGAACACGTGGTACAGTAAAAGAGTTTCCATGGATTTATTCCAAAGCAAAAAGTCAAAATAAGTAATTTTCGAAAGTTCAAAAATAAGGCACTTATGAAGTAATAATATTGTCAATATTCTGAAACCCAGTTGAGATCAAATAGTATAGTAAGCCATTATAGATAAATAATTGGAAATCATGAAATCTTGCCAAGTATACACAAGCACGTATCGAAACGTGTAGTCAAAGAAATTGAAACACCCTGTAAATTATTGCGAAATAAATATTGATGGGACTTTCTACCTGAACCGTAACGTACCGCGTACCGTGATCCCTCATTCCTTGAAAGGGATAACGAATATTGTCAATTGACATTACGAAATGACGGAATGGGACAGAAATTATCTAGTGTCGGTTATTCTACATGAAAATCGGACTTTGGAGTAAAGCATAGACAGTAAGAGAAAATTGTGTGTATTTCCTAAAAATTGGGAAGGATTTTATAGACATTAATGAAGTATTAATATAAAATGGTTATAATTCTCTACCGTGAAGAGATTTTAGCATGTAATTAAAAGTGTTACCTTGATAAAGACTAAGTGGAATAACATTAATTAAAAGTAAAAATGTGCGAAAAATATCGGTGATAATAAAGAACATTTCAAAATTATCGTTAACAATTACGGATAATATGATATGGATTTTTGAACTATAACTGAGTTCAAATTAATGATTATCAGCTTCTCACCAAATAGTTATCAACTGAGCATCGTACCGCAATGGGGAGTTTGAACTTTTAATCCAAGTAAGTTCACAATACCCAAGGATGAATGGATATTCCAAGCCCATAGTCAGAGTGCAGAGTTGAGGGACCCCCCAGGAAGCCTCATCGCAAGTGTGCAAGGGTGCACAAATTATCCAACTGAATAGAAGGTTGGACCATCACTCCAACACGGAATAACCTTAGAAACTACCACTTCACTGGAACTTTGAAAAAAAATGTCAGGTGACATTTTGCATCATAGAGAGAATTCAATAATCACCGTCAAACACGTTCTCTACACGAAGGGTTGCTCGAAAAACTTACGGCAAGGCCCCATTTAACTCGCTGCAGACTGAGTGCAACTAAGTCCATATGGTTCGCAGATGTTGTTTACATCGTCCCTAGCGAAGAGCAGACATAAGGTCGCTGGAGAATTTCAACCTGATTTCGCCAGACCGCAGACAGCCTATATCACAGCAGGTGATGACAAGTCATATCTACAGGGTGGCGTTCCAATTTGAAGCCAGCATCGTCTCAGAAGACATTGACTTGAAGGGATCTTTATTGAGAATTATATAAAAATTTGCATGTTGAAATTAGTATGTTAGAATAGTAATTATATAGGTAGGGATATTGTTGACCATGTATGTAATATTAGGTGCATGATTGAATAAGGTAAAGGTCATATGTTATCATAGGTATTATCAGTAAGAATTTATTTAGTTTGCTCATGGTATGCTAAAACATTTGTCAGAGCCATAACAAAGTTGAGATCCCATACCACTCATCTACCTAAGATATTAGGGTCATGAAAAAGGTATCAATTAGAATTAATACCTTTTGAATGGAGAATGGAGGTATGTCATAAGCACCCCACCTCAAGTATTTCAAATAGAGTCATATGTAATACACTCATCTGAAGAAATGCCATTATAATAAATCAATTTTCGTTCGAAATCAAAGGCGGTCGCATTAATAGTAAAATAATATAATAACTCAGGAAGTCGATACTTCCCCTATTGCTTGCGTCGGTACATCAAACGGAATTCCAACCATATTTTCAGACATTCATAATAAATCTTATAGTGTGTCGCGACAGATGAATGACCCGCGGACTTTTGGAAGCGATAATAGGCTTGGTGATATATCATGGCGGCGTGTCAAGTCAAAGGCGACTCGCCGACTCATTAAATATATTTTATTGTTTTCGGGTGGTATCGTTTGAATACCGAACGCTATATATATAAGATTCTCCCTAACAGAAAAACAATTCATTCAGAATCCAGCCGTCGATCGAGAGTCAGTACAGAGCAAGTTCTGCTTCATTATGAAGCGAATGAAAGTGAAGTTTAATTTCAATTAGAGAAGATGAAATCCCATCTTCCTACGCGTAGTAAGCGTAGACTCCGTAGAGTTTATCTGAAGTAGCAAATTAATCAACCATATGCAGAATCATAGTGAAAGTGTAACGCATCAGAAATCATCTCAGTAATAACTAAATGAATGGAATTATTATTTATCGAGAAGCTAAATAATCCTAGTACAACAAGTGAACGCGTAATATAATTCGGTAATGAAACGGAATAATTAAGTCAGTGGCTCTTCAGTGAGGGTAAGACATAAAACTGTTTATTTGGCAAGGTATATATGTATAGTGTAATAAAAATATATTTCAGTATTGATTTCATAGTAGAAGAAATTATTGATTCAACAAAAGTAAAATTATTATCAATTGTTTAAAATAACTGAAGAACAGTTAGTTTAATTGTCAGCACATATTGTTTCTCATTTTAAATTATTTTTTATTCAATCTCATTTTCTTTCTATTAATAATATCAATGTTTATTTTAGAAAATACATATATATATATATATATATATATATATATATATATATTATTACAAGTCCTAATTGTATTATTATTCCGAAACAATCTGAAATTGGTCATTGTACTGTCAAATTGAGTCCCCCGCTTCATTACATACTGGGTGAAACAAAATCTCAAGCCGCTCAGGGATGTTGTTCCGTTATTGGTCAATAGACTGATAACGCTCAGTATGGTAAAAAAAAACAGGTCATGACAATATTATCAATTAAGACGATTTTCGCTGATGACATAAAATTCCAAACTCTGTGCAATTTTTTCTCCAAGTTCCTGGAATGGCAAACAAGTCTACCTATGAATTTGCAACCCTGAAACCGGGAAAGCAGTGTGATGGAATATTGTCAATTGAGACAGATTTCCGCTGATGACACCAAATTCCAAACTTTGTGCATTTTTTTTCAAAGTTCTGGAGAGGCGAACAAGTTGACGTATCAATTTGCAAACCCATAAAACGTCTGGAAAGCAGGGCAATGGAATATTATCAATTAGGAGAAATGTTAATCTTTTCACAATTTTTTCTCAATAATTGAACCTGATCTGGTGGAATCGGCTTTTATTATCAGAGGATAATTGTTCCAGAACCAAAATACCAAAGCCGGTCATTTTTTCGTCCTTTCAAGCGAATTGTCAAGTTGTATCGTCATTTTCATGATACACGATAGTGAAATTAAACGATTCCACCGAATGGTTATATCAGATGATAACACTGTATAGTCCAACAAATAGTTTTACTTGATGGTTCTCTATGTGAAAATACCACTTAATAAGACATAATTGTCTACTATCATTTAGTATTTGTACGTCCAGTAGGTATCACGTAATGAAATCATTCAGTACAACATAGATATATGAATTATAATTTCACTGTATCATTTGGTCAGAACGTGTGAATTACTATATGATTTTTGGCATGTTTCGTATACTCTTGTTAAGTTTATACCCAAGTCAAGTCTAGAACAGTGAATTTTGATTGAAGCTACTCAAAATGAGTATGCAGCATTATAGTCTGAAGCACTTAAATCAAGTCTTTATGACATTTTTTGCAAATGTTGACATTTTTTTCAATAAAACAATAGAGTTTACATTAGAGAGAATACTGTACTTCGAATTCTTTTACATTTTACGAGATTTATTCCATAATTCTCTGAAAAACAATAATTGACAATTATTCTAATTTTACTTTTATCATTTCTGATATCAGATAAAGTCTTCTGGAGTATATAACCCAATCGACAGTTACGTGAAATTACAGGAAAAGGAAAAATTGATGTATGAAAATTAAGTGACTCCATTACGGCAAAATCCTGATCTCAAAATTGAAATACTTAAGGTTATCCGATAAGTTTATTGTATACTTACTGTTTCTTGTTATATCTTCTGCTCTGTACATTTGTGTCCTCGAAGTATATAGCTGCAGATTTGTATTGTTTTTGTGATGCTACAATTGGTTTAGTGCATATTTGACAGATGGTCGACTCTGGAGGTACAACAATATTATTCTGCTTTGTTTACGTTGGAGAGTTCAATATTTTTACCGATTCCAGCGAAAATTAAGTAGTTGAATTAGTTGAGTTATATTGTTGAATTTGTGGATGATAATGCCTTCCCATTATGCTGTTGTGGAATGCACAAAAAAACTGCAGAATACGAATAATTAAGTTGAAAGGTGTAGGTGTAGGTTTCTTAAGTTCTTGTATTTTTGAGCCTATTACCAGAATTCCATCTTCTGTTGGAAATTCATCAGGATTAAATCCAACGAATTTCTAATTTTTGCCCAAACTTGTATCTTTCATGATGAATAACTTAGTTCAACATTATTACCGTCAGACCGAAAGAAGAATTTGGCAAGGGGAGAAAGTTCCAAAATAGAAAAAACATCGAATCATTTTGTATACTCCGAGGCGAACGGAAGCGTGACCTTGATAAACAAAAACTCGCGATCGCGCCGAAACTGCTGAAATATATATTGTTCCGGCATGCCGGATGGTGGGTTTGCCGAAGTTTTATGGGTTTGCAAATTCATACGTCAACTTGTTTGCCTCTCCAGAACTTCGAGAAAAAAATGCACAAAGTTCGAAATTTTGTGTCATCCGCGAAAATCGACTCAATTGACAGAATTCCATTGCACTGCTTTCCTGACGGTTTATAGGGTTGCATATTTATAGGTGGACTTGTTTGCCATTCCAGAACTTTGAGAAAAAAATTGCACAAAGTTTGTAATTTTGTGTAATCTGCGAAAATCGACTTATTGAATATTATATTGCCCTTTCCCGACATTTTATAGGGTTTCGAATTTATACGTAGACTTGTTCATCATAGCAGAACTTAAAAAAAATGCACAAAGTTTGGAATTTTGTGGCATTTGCGAAAATTGCTTCAAACAATAATGTTCATTACTGCTATCTTACGGGATACTGAAAAAGGTGCAAACTCAATTGGCGACTTGAAATTATTCCACCAAAGTTTGCAAAGCACGAAAACATTGTTTGCAATTTTGTGACCCCTAAAACTTTGGTCCTGAGACTGTTTTTAGCGTTATCCATGATTTTTGGATGTTCCGTACACATGACAAGTTTGCAAATTTAAAGCATTTTGGGGGTGACTGAACCATGATTTTACCACAACTTTGCACAACGTTTTCAATTTTGTAACCAGAATTAGCACTACAACAACAACAAAAATTACAACATAATCAAGGATTATTCATATTTCCGGTTCAAAATTGCGTGTGTTAATTTTACAAGAGATGTAGAAAAGGAGTTAGGGAATTTGCACAATGTTTGCAATTTTGTCCAAGGAGATATTGCTAATAAACTTTATGCGAATTTGAGTAATTTCCGGTCACCGGATGAGTGTGAAAATTTTCATAATTGGTCTTTACTGGATGCCTAACATACGGCAGTGTTGAAGAAATGTTTGTAATTATTGTGAATTGACGGTCTATTTTGACTGGCCTATTGGTTAGAACACTGAATAGATTCAGAAAACCTCTACTTTGAGAGCGTTGGGAGGAAAATTTGGAAAATGTCATGAATTTTTCCAAACACATATGATTTATATTAGACATATTTTAGAAAACAACTCAAATATTTATGCTATTTTGACACGTTGACCCCTGAATACCACTATAATCGTAATTCGAGTTTTTCGTGATGTACTAGTACCATTTTACTGTCGGAAAATCCTATCTATTTCAGCAGGTCTGGAAGTTCGACATAGTAGGTGCTGGCCATTTATGTTTGGGGTATCAGATAGATTGCCCTGCCAGTATACTGGTAGCAAGGTTCTGAGAGGAATTGTGAAAGATATTCCGGACATATGTTAGTTTTGAGGTTACGTGTTTTCGTTCATAAACGCGAGAACTTTTGCAGCGAAATATCGTTGAATTATGAACGATATCAATAATCCAGGGTAAGAAATATATATTATAATCATTCATATATTAATTAGATCAAGGTCATGGAATATACATGATTGATAATGTAAACAGTAATTCTAGCTCCGTTACTTGCTAGTCAAATCTGAGTTTTCATTGATGATCATTCTTCATAGTAAATATCGTGAAGGTTTCTGTGTCTGTAAGATATTCTTGAATTCAAAAAAATAGCTATTTCATGTATAGGGTGGTAAACAATTTGTGCCTTTTCATTTTTGTTTTAGTCCATGTGGTATGAAGAAACCTTAACTTCCAAAGAATGTTCAGCTTCCTGACAAATGCAGGATGAAATAAATATTATAGAGAAAGAGGGCCTCCCAGAAAGTTTGCTATCCAGTGAGTCGACGATGATTCCGTTATTGATAAGAACTATTCTAGCGAGAGTAGTTGCAGAAGTGAAGATAGCGAATCCCAATATAGTGATTCAGGGGATGAACAGCGGTTTCAACCAGGGGTAGAACAAAAGGTTGATCTTGATGATGAACAGCAGGTTGATCTAGATGATGAACAGCAGCTTCAATCTGAACAAGCAGCAAACGCAAATTCGAGACACAGAAAACCTAACAATAGGTTCGTTTCGGATGAACATCATGGCTGGGATGAGGAAGGAAGAGAGGTAGAAAAAATGGATTCCACAGGAATAACTTCTATCAATATTCATCTTCCAGCTGATGCAAAAACGATAGATTATCTTGACCGATTTTTTACAATGATATTATCCAAACAATTGTATGTGAGACTAATAGGTGAGGTAGTGAACAGATTCCTTATCGATCTCAACGAAGGAGAAGAATGGAAAGAAGTTACTATTCAAGAAATGAGAAAGTTCCTTGGTTTGTGTGCTTCAGAAGGCATTGTGAAATCTCCTTCCCTTGCCAAACAGTGGAGAAGACAAATTATTCATTGCCATCTAGTTTTTGAAAGAACCAAGTCACGTTATAGATTTCCAGGGATTTTGAATATGCTACGCTGCGTGAATTATACTGGTATCAATACTGAAGACCGCCTTCACAAAATTAGTAATGTTCGGGATGCAATAGTAGAAAATATAAGGCATTGCTATTATCCTGATAGAGAGCTATCTATTGATGATTGATCTTATGGCGTGATTGTCTGATTTTTCGACAATATATTGCCAATAAACGCCACAAGTATGGGAAGAAACTGTACGAGATTACTGCTCATGATGGATATATACTAAACCTATTCGGGCGAAGGGCATATTTTATATATGGATAATTTCTATGATAACGTAGCTTTAGCTGAATTTCTTCCTGAGAAAAGAATACATGTCGTTGGAACTCTACGCAAAGATCGTGTGGGAAATCCTAAAGATATATTGAATGAGAAACTGAAAAATAGGGGAAGGCTGTGTGGGGACGTGAGGGTCCAGGGGTGCTAAGAAAAGAAAACCTGTTTGCGTGCTTGATAACAACAAGTATATGTCGGGTATAGACAGAAAGGACCAAATGTTGTGATATTATTCAACACCGCGGAAAACAATTCACTGGTATCGAAATATGTCCCTTCATTTGTTGGACATATGCAATTGGAATAGCTCCTACATTTACAAAAAAGTTACGAAAAAAAAAAATTTCCTGCAATTTCGTGACAGCATACTAGAAAGCCTCAACCAAATCAACATGATGTCTCAAATGAATTCGGGTCCAATTTCTTCACAGCATTACCAAGAACACATTCCGATCACAGAAAAAAATAAGAGTGGTATGTTACGTTGCCGATATTGCACTAAGCTGAATACTAGGAGAAGATATCGTTATTACTGTTTCACTTAACCTGATTCGCCAGGGCTTTACATACATGTGGCATACAAACAGACAATAACTTTTTTATTATTCTCAAAGCTTTTCTTGTTTCGAACTTCAAGCGGCAAGTTCAGATTTCAATAAAAGAGTTATACAATATATTGGCCTCATTCATTTCCCCAAGCTCAATGGAATGAAATGGGTGGTGCTGTAGGTTTTCCGGGTTTCCCTATAGTTGATATAGCGAATGCGCCACCAAAAATCGGTAAGTTGCCCCGGAGCACCACTGCAAATGATAATAATAGCCGTCCTTCCCCGCACAGGCCATGCCTGGTTCACTCATCGGAGTTGATAATAAGGGAGAGTATTATTATTATATAACGATGAAAGTATTCAAATGGGACCGGCTAAGCTTATCATTATAATGGTTTTCAGTATATAGTTATACACATTAATTTATATCCTGACTACCAGTTCACTGGACGGCCGAACAGGAAATATCGATTGCATTATTCCATATATATGATCAAATATATCCGGGTTTCATTATTCAAAACCTGTTTTTCGCAAAAATACATATGTCCGCTTCTGGGTAGAGGTCGGCCACACCATGTCGGAGTCAACGTGTTAACACCAAATCAACAATATTCTATACCGAGAGAGGAAAATCCTCAAAACTTGTCAATACCTCCACAGATTATCCCCATTCGCAAATGATTAAGATAATATCGATATTGACCCGATTTTATTACGAGCAGAACAATGAGACAGCCAAGGCGACTCTGATGTCCCCCCCACGGACTACCCGGAGAAAAAAGATGCAAGAACAGAAGACGATCTAATTTTTTTCATGAAATGAATGCATTTTACTTTATCTCACGTTTCCACTTCTCAATCACAAAAAAATACATAAACACAGACCAAAAAAACATAGAACAAAATAAACGTATAGACAAATATAGAAAAAAACAAAAGAAAAAAAACAAACAGAGAGACAGACAAACAACAAAAACAGACAAAAACCCACAGAAAACAACAATTAGACAACACACACAGACAGACAAAAACACGAGAAGAAACCAGACAAAAACACGAGAACAAAACAGACGAGAAACAGACATACAAACAAAAAGAGATGAATGACAAAAAATACAATACTCACTAATGAGAATGAATTATATTTATTTTTACAATACGTAGAATTAAGGACATTTTATGAAGCATTGAACTACAAATGAGGTTGGAATTATTTAGAATTGTGAATATCCATGTGCAGTTTTTATGTTCTCCACTATACGTTCCTCAAGAAATCGGAATGGCATGGATTTAGAGCCGTAGCTCTCCTCACCTCAAAATTACAAAGTTCAAAATTCTACATAGCAAACAGATTAGAATGTAACATAGTGGAAAATAAAATAAATTACTTCATTCATGATTAATATATAATCTAAGTATTATACTTGTGGTTTTTGCAGTATAATGCCATATATTATTTCCTTGGGGATTAATGACGAGGGATTGATAGTCCTTATTCCTTCTTGCACTTCAACCACAAAATTTCTCCAATTGAATAATACCATGGAAACAATATAAACAAACTCGGAAGTGTCAGCGTCAAATGCAGTGTTTGTGTATTTGTATTGAGATGGATGAAAATGAAGAATCTTGTACACGTCCAGAAATTGTACAACTAGATGCAGCAACAACATTTACCTCAATACCGGAAACATCGAAATCCATTTATGATAAAACAACCTTCTGTTGGGTGAAACGCTGGATGCGAGTAAACTTTGTAATTTAATCAAATAAGAAAACAGTAAATCTACCAGGTGACTCTCGAGAATGTGTATCGGTAAAAATTTGCTTACATTTTTTGTCGTCTGGAGATAGAACATTTTTGTGTAATTCTTCAATCTCCCAAAAACTTTTGATTGTTTTTCCCAAGGAAATTAAGTCATCCCATAAAGGTTTCAAGGTGCAAGTTACTCCACCTGAAGAAGTTCGTTCTTGCATGTTACTCAACCCTTGAATGGAAAGTGAAACATCAAACGTGATAAACCCAGCCGTTTAAAACATTTTTCAGTGATATAACTAGTTTACGAGCCGCAGTCTGAGAGTATGCGAATTGTTTGATAATTTTCATAGGCATCTGTAATATCAAGTGCCGTGGATAAAAGAAATCTGGTAGACGACGAAACCACTTCCCTCGTGTTGTTTTCTCTCACGCATTACAAGATTGCATATATTTCCGATTGGAATACGGAAGTATTCATTCCCAGTGAGATGCTCAGTTGGAAGTTTCTCCCCTCACTATATTCCAGCACTAGTTCCTCGGTCTTGGATCCGTCTGTGTACCTCTATCCAGGTTTGCTCTTGATGCTGTCATCTGACAGTTCCATGCGATGCTGCATAATCACCTCGAAGTTAGTGTCGTAAAAGTACCTAGCAGTTGACGTGTGGTCCGTTGGTTTCATTTCAAGATTGTTACTTCCCACTATTTCCTTTATCTTGTTGTTATCCGAACTGTTGCTCGTATTTTGTAGTCTTAGAAATCCCATTCTCGCCTTCCCCGTGATTGTTATGTCAATCGGGGAAAGATCTAGTAGTTCTTCCCTGCTATATGTGTTGTTTTCGTAGCCTTCGTTATGCCGAGGCAGGCAAGTCTTTGTACCTTGCTCAACTCAGCCGCGGCTATTTTTTGGGTTATCTATGTCCACCAAACCAAAGATGCGTGGGTGATCATGGGTTTCACCACAGTGTTGTTTGTCCAATACACCATTTTGGAACTTAGCCCCCATGTTTTTCCTTGTGCTCGTCTGGCTACCACTAATGTCACATCGGCTTTCTTCTTTACTTTTGTTAGTTATTGGTTTCAGGTTAGTTTCGAGTCAAAGTATTACCCCGAGACATTCAACTTTCCCTGACAGCTGGATGTTGGTTCCTTGGAGGGTTAGAGGGCATAGCTTTCCTTCTTCGGGTGAAAGCTACAATGGTTGATTTGGAGAGCCTGATAATTGAACCCTTTCTATTTATCCATGTACTGACCAGATTTAGGGCCGTTTGCATTCTCTTCCAAACTGTGGTGACGAATTTTCCTTGGACTATGATGACTATGTCGTCTGTGTTTTTGTCTAGTTTTTTCTATTGTGATTAGCATGTCCTCCACCACCAGGTTCAAGAGCAGTGGGAACAGTACAACCCCTTGCGGACAGCCCCTGGTGACCTTAACTGCCAGGGTTCCTCCCAGTAGAGGGGAGTAGATTATTCTTTCTCGTAGCATGCAATCCATCCTCATGCAACAGGTCTCGTTGATTCCTTTCCCTTCCAATATCCTCGAGATTGAGTTCAGAGATGTATTGTCGAATGCTTCTTCGATGTCTAGAAATGCACCTAGCAAGACCTCTCTGTTTCTCAGAGCAGTTTCCACCTTTTCTACGAGTTGGTGTGATACTATTCCTGTAGATTTGCATGTTGTGTATGCATATAGATTCTTGTATCCCTATCTAACAGTTTTTATTGCGTCTTAAGCATGAATGACCTAAGACTTATTGGCTGTAGTGCCTTCCTGTCGAGTTTTTCCAGGTTTGGGGATGAAGATGACTGTAGTTGCTCTCCATGCATTTGGTATGTATCCCAGTGCAAGGCTGGCGCTCAATACCATGCATATTTTGTGTGCTAGTAGGTTAATTCTGTAGCATAAAAGGATGAATGCCATCCGGTCTTGGCGATTTATATGGTTGGAACGAGTTATTGGACCCTTTCGCTTTTTCCACATCTATCACCTTCTGAGTTATGACATTTTTCCCTGGAGACACTTGAGGTATGTTCCAGTTCTGAGTATCTCCAGGTCTCAGGTGATATGTTTGTGTTTATGGATACTGGGAAGGGTATTCTGTACAGTTGAATTCTGAGGTGACTGCGTCATGTAGTTGTCCCGCAACCAATTCAAGATCACTTGTGTTCGATATTGTTGTTTCTATCCTCTTCAGCCCATCATCTAGGCCTAACCTGTAGTCATCCCAGTTGGTTTTGCGAAAATTGTGATATATTTCTGTTTCACTCTCACTTCCCGATACTCCGAATTGGATGTGTCTATGTGTCTGACACGTTTCAATTTTTAACATATTATATAACTTGTTCCCAATGTTATGTCAAATACCTCTTCCCTATTAGATGTTATGAGAATAGGTTTGTTGCCTACATTTAGTATGGATATGTTATCAGTCATAATAAATTGTAGTAAATACTCACCTCTGGCATTGGTGTTTGTGCTTCCCCACGTTTGCCTCATGGTGTGCATTAGAGTCGCAGTCGATGACTAACTGTAATCCATTCGCTCTACATTCAGCCACCAGCTCCTTTGGTTCTTTGGTGGGGAAAGGGTCAGGGTCATCATATGGGAGGAAGGCTGATGATATTATTATACTTTTTCGCTGCCAACTTCATTTTTACTGCCGTTGGGACCCTAGAATAATGTTACTCAAATGTAGAAATAAAAAATTGTTATTATTTTACAAAGTATCATTCAAGAGACGTGGGCAAAGTATAGTATTCTACTTGCATATTATGGCTATTATTCAAGCGGCTCGTATCGTAAATCATTCATAATATGCTCGTTGAATAATATACTATTTGACTGGACTTGACCTACCTGATCACACTACCACCAGGATGTAAATTCAAAACATCCACAATGCCATCCGGTCTTGGCGATTTATATGGTTGGAACGAGTTGTTGGACCCTTTCGCTTTTTCCACATCTATCACCTTCTGAGTTATGACATTTTTCCCTGGAGACACTTGAGGTATGTTCCAGTTCTGAGTATCTCCAGGTCTCAGGTGATATGTTTGTGTTTATGGATACTGGGAAGGGTATTCTGTACAGTTGAATTCTGAGGTGACTGCGTCATGTAGTTGTCCCGCAACCAATTCAAGATCACTTGTGTTCGATATTGTTGTTTCTATCCTCTTCAGCCCATCATCTAGGCCTAACCTGTAGTCATCTTAGTTGGTTTTGCGAGAATTGTGATATATTTCTGTTTCACTCTCACTTCCCCATACTCCGAATTGGATGTGTCTATGTGTCTGACACGTTTCAATTTTTAACATATTATATAACTTGTTCCCAATGTTATGTCAAATACCTCTTCCCTATTAGATGTTATGAGAATAGGTTTGTTGCCTACATTTAGTATGGATATGTTAACAGTCATAATAAATTGTAGTAAATACTCACCTCTGGCATTGGTGTTTGTGCTTCCCCACGTTTGCCTCATGGTGTGCATTAGAGTAGCAGTCGATGACTAACTGTAATCCATTCGCTCTACATTCAGCCACCAGCTCCTTTGGTTCTTTGGTGGGGAAAGGGTCAGGGTCATCATATGGGAGGAAGGCTGATGATATTATTATACTTTTTCGCTGCCAACTTCATTTTTACTGCCGTTGGGACCCTAGAACAATGTTACTCAAATGTAGAAATAAAAAATTGTTATTATTTTACAAAGTATTATTCAAGAGACGTGGGCAAAGTATAGTATTCTACTTGCATATTATAGCTATTATTCAAGCGGCTCGTATCGTAAATCATTCATAATATGCTAGTTGAATAATATACTATTTGACTGGACTTGACCTACCTGATCACACTACCACCAGGATGTAAATTCAAAACATCCACCGCCTTCTACACAAACAAGATGAACAATTCTTTTTGCTACCAGGTTTGTCATTACCAAAACTGTCAAAACTATTTAATGTATATGCTTCACGGTGGAATGAATAAATTATTTTTAAAATAAATACCATTCCAACATTATTTGCTTTAATCTGGAAATGATTGTTACTGTTCATCACTATTGTCCATGCTCTCATTATTCTCATCACACAAAACTTTCCTTCGTGTTTATCCCTATAAATTTGCTCTCATTGGATTGTAAATCGAAATTTCAAATTATTTTTCTCTCCAATGCATGCTAAATTATAGTAACATATCTTGTTTTATTTATTTTCCATTATGTTGTCTAATAATGTCTGAAAACCATGATGAGGTGTCGAGTTTCACCCTTCTGTTTCTTTTGTTGAATTTCGTTTTGCTATTTTATCTGTTCAAATATATTTAACTCTGGGTTCAGTTGGTTTACTTGAGTTGGAATTGGAAACGGGTAAATTGGATCTGAATTGCCTACTCATTGAAGATTCATTTCAGCCGATACTGGTGAATTAGGATGATTCAACAATGCTGGTTTAAGTGGTGTACAGTATGTTTTGACGATAATACAAACTCCCTTTCCTGCTTTCCCATTGGATTGTGGATTAAGAAAGCTAGATCACGACTCACTCTGATGCAGACTTTTGTAACTCGTATGATCAGAATGTCGTATTATCAGCCAAAAAATTGATGTAATTCCATCATAACCAACTTTGATGTAATAATTGAATTCAATAAAATAATTAAAATAATTGAATTCAATAAAATATCAAATAAAATAAAATTGTCATTATATTAGCAAATAAAATTGTCATTATGTTAGCAAACAATCAACAACATTTTCTGTCACGAATTATGATTCCTAAATCATTTCAAAAAATAACTATAAAAGTATCAAGAGCAAACAGATAATATAACTCGTGCTCATGACCTATTATTTTTCGTGGAACTTCATCATCCTACTAATTCTCAACAGGGTAGCTTATTGAATCCAGTTAACCCTTCCAGACCTCACGTCCATTACAATGGACATACATTTCTTTTCCTGTTCTACAAAAATATAATATTGAATTGTGCCATCTAGTGTTTTATTTCTCAACCTAACTAATGAACCAGTTCACATTTGTTCATGTGGCGCCATCCGGGATTTTTTCTTGTAAATATGCGTTCATAAAATAAGTTCAATGATGGAGTCAATACGTGCTGATAAACGTAAGTTAAATAATATGCTTTTTTCGTGTTCGTTATGAATATTTTCAACAATAAAGCACTTATCATGATCTCCTATCACTGTTAATTATTCAAGTGTAACCCTAAGGCTCTTACTCTTTAGACTTCGAATATGTGGGCCTCAGCCATTCACGGTTTGATAAAATTTTGACTGGTCAAGCACTAGAGACCGGTCTATAGTACTTGCCATGAGGGTGTTTCTCGAAAATGACCGAGAGGGAATTTTGATATGAAATTTGGAAAAAGTAATAATTTCTATTGAGGATGCAGCTTCGCTACCCAGTATGGATTAGCAGGTAGCCCATCACTCTAAAGAGTGCCTGGGACGTTTAAAACGCGAGGGGTCGTCTATGGCATAATCAGTGGCTTCCCTGACGAGCGGATTCTCGTGGGCTGTTGCGCAATCAAATACTTTCTGATTGCGTTCTCGAATGATGCTTCTGATGGAAGGCAGATTTAAGTCTTCAAGGATCCGATCGTTCCGCACGTACCACGGAGCGTTCGTTATCATCCGCAGAACTCGCATTTGCGCCCGTTCCAGGATGCCAATGATAGACCTGCAGATTTGGCCCCAGGCGGCTGAGGCATACAAAATGACAGGCCTGAACATCATCTTGTAAATCATGATTTTGTTTTTTAATGAGAGTTTACTCTTCCTATTGACGAGAGGGTATAGCGCGCAGATTTTGTTGACAATCTTTGTTCTTACAATTTTGACGTGTGGACCCCAGGTGAGCCGGCGATCCACAGTGACTCCCAGGTACTTGACCTGCTCTGACCATTCTATCTCCCTTCCTGAGATAGTCACTCCCCTCTCCGGGTTATTTCTCTTACGTCCCATCGAGATTGCCTGTGTTTTATCAGGATTCAGCCTTATTTTCCACTCCAGATACCACTGCTGGAGGTCGATTAATGCATTTTGCAAATAAACGACCCCCATCAAGTGGTCGGCTGCAGAGGAGAGCAAAGCCGTATCATCGGTGAACAAGGAAATCTTCACATGTTCGCTTCTTGGTATATCGGACGTGTAAAGGGCGTATAATACAGGAGACAGCACTGCCCCCTGAGGAACACCAGCCTCAATTTCTCTCGAATCCGAGAGAGAATTGTCGACCCTGACTTGAAATGTCCTACCTAAGAGGAACGATTTTAACCATTTGACCAAACCCAATGGCAAATGAAAATCAATGAGTTTGGCGAGTAGACCTTCGTGCCAAACCCTGTCAAAAGCTTTGCTGATGTCCAGCAAAACTATATGCGCGCTATTGTTGGTGTTCAGTGATGTTATTGTGTCCTCCACCAGCCTCATTACCTGAAGCTCGGTGGAGTGAGCACGTCTGAAACCGAATTGTTCATTAGGTAGGACATTTCTGTCCTCCACTTCTTCATCAAGCCTTTGCAGGACGATCTTTTCAGCCAACTTAGCTGAACTGCAAAGCAGACTGATCGGTCGATAATTTTGCGGGAAGGTCGGGTTTTGTCCCTGTTTTGGAATCATGACCACAATGGCATGCCTCCATCTACGAGGGAATCTCTTAAGGCGCAGAGAGTTGTTTATGATATTTAATAATGATTGCACCTGGTTTTCCGGAAAAAACTTAATCATTCGATTAGTTATTCCATCATAACCAGGGGCTTTTTTGGGGTTGAGCCCCTTGATATAAGCCTTAAGTTCATCCAACGTAGCTGGACGAATGTCATCGTGATTGGGTTCCCTGAGGGTGCGGCGAACCCGATCTTCTAACAAAAGATCACGATCCAAGTCATCGTCTGGATGCTCGTTCAATCTAAATTGCTTTTCCATCGAGTCTGCAAAAGCTCGAGCTTTGGACTCGGGGTCGTAGCACAGTCCGGCCTCACCATGAATAGGGGGGAGATCGGTCTTTTTGGTTTTTAAATTTTGGTAAATTTTCCAAAGTTGATCATTATTTTCTAAATTTTGAAGGGTTGTGCCAAATCTTTCATTTCGAAATTCCGATATGTTTTCACGAACCTCCCTATTCAGTTCGTTAGCTCGGATTCTGTCCGCAGGGAACAGACTCCTTTGGTACGCTCTTTTGGCGCGGTTTCTTTCACGAATGAGGTTTTTAATTCTCATTGGAAATTCATCATGGAACTTAGGAGCCGGTTCTCTGCGGGAGGAATCCTCCAAAGCATTCTTAATGGTGAGTTCGTAGCGCGCCACGACCTCATCCAACTCGAGTGGAGAATCTATCCACTCAGGAGCGCAGTAAGCTGTCTCCAGAAGCGAACGGAATCTCTCCCAATTCACCTTTGTACACATGCGATCTGATTGGGGCGTAGGATCATTCCCCAGTGATAATATCACCGGGTTGTGATCGGAGCTCAACTCGGAGAGGACGCGTATATCCCAGTTCCAGGTGATGTTCCTGGCCAGGGCAATGTCAAGCACGTTGGGCCTATATGAACCAAAGTGCGTCGGCTCATCTGGGGCCAACACTTGATATTCATGCCTGTCACTATGTTGTCTCAACCGTCTACCACTAACGTTGGTTACACGACTCCATTGTACGTGCTTAGCGTTCAGATCACCCATGACCAGAACAGGTTGATCTGTTTCCATCAGGAGCACATCAAGTGCCTCAGGAACTATTTGATTCCGCGGAGGGTTGTAAGCACTGATTAAACGCATAGGACCACTCCTCGTGTTGAAAATTATACCTACAGCTTCAATACCATGAGTATCATCATTGGAAATGCCAAACTGAACATGCGAATAACAACGTTTTACCAAAATGGCAACGCCGCCACCCGGACGTCCAATCCGGTCATTTCTGAGCACTTTGTAGTTAGGAAATCTAACAGGTTCCCCATTAAGATGAGTCTCTTGCAGAAAAGCAACGTCTATGTTGTTTCCTACAAGAAACTCTTGAAACTCGAGTCTATTCTGGAGAAGTCCATTACAATTCCAACTCACTGCTTTGATGAAATTCGGAAGCTGCCGTTCACCCATTAATTGGGATTAAAACCAGTTGAAAACTTTGCAGCAGCTTCTGCGAACTGCGCAAACAACATCCTCATTTGATCTAAAGTACTAAGAATGTCTTTAGGCGTGGAAATTGGGGCTGTCTGAGAAGGGGGGGCGTCCTGGGCCGCCGCCGCATATGACACTCCGCTCGTGTGATTCTGCGATTGAGGCGGGGTCCACCCTGCGCCTTATTCGTGGGCATCTAGGACACCCACGATAGTTCGCAGTGTGTTCCCCACCGCAGTTCGCGCACCTAGCTTTTTCTTGCCTAGGTTTTTGACATTCTCGTGTGATGTGTTCTTCCCCGCATTTAACACAAGCGGGTGTGGCACAGCAGTTCAGCTGACAGTGGCCGAAACGCTGACAACGATGACACTGTCCCACAGAGGCTCTAGGTCTCTGGGGTTCAGCGGTGATTTGAACATTTAATATGTCAGTGATTTTAAAAATTTCTTTTTGTTCTTTGTTTAAAAGAACAAGGACAAGAGGTAAAGGGTTTTTTTTCGAATCAGACTTGTGCATTCGAGCCACTGAATCCGGGGCAAACCCCCTTTCAGACAGCTCTGCTTTAATGTCTTCGCAAGAAATAAATTCGGGAACGCCTCTCAGGACTACCCGTCATTTTTTGTCCTCAGGGAGGCTGTAAGTATGAAATTGGATTTTTTGGTTCCTGAAAACGCTACTTATCTTCCTGAAAGTTTCAGGAGAGTCTGGAAAAATTTTAACTCCGTCAAAGACATTCTTAGCGGGTTTAACAAGTTTTATGTTATTGGATTTGAACAACGAAATGACTTTTGTCCACATATTCTTATCCCTAACGGTGATGGGAGGGACATTCTGTCTTTTCAACGTCTGTGGAGTCAGTTCCGTTGGTGGTATATTGGTCACGTCAGTCTGTTCCATCGTCATGTCGTCATTGTTGGAATTTTGGGGGACGTTTGAATCGCAATTTTCGATTGAATTTGGTGAATTTGAAATTTCCGAGAAAATGGTGGAGGACTCAATGTTTCTCACTTGAGCTGATTCCGGTCCTGGAATAGCTGACTTTTCGATCGTGGGGACGTGCATATCGCCATCTGACAATTTTGACAGTTCGTAAAATTTATTCGAAATTGGAATGGAATTTGGATTTTTTATAACAGGACTCGTATATACCACTATTCTAGAGCTTCTACGTTGAGGATGAGATATAGAGGGTGGATTCACTTTACCCTTCGGTACTGGAAGTGCCGGGAATGAATCAATTCGGTGCCTTTTGGCTGGAGCTTGCCCGTTTTGGGTATCTGGTGTGGAGATTCTGGATTGTACTAGGGCATTGACTGCAGGGATTTTGATAAGGTCATCACCAAGAGAGGCCAACAAGGCCCCGAGCACCTCCAGGAGATCGGCTCTGTCGAGAGAACCGATCCCTGCAAGCACCGACTCCTTGTTAGCCAGATCGCACTCACCAGTCGGCCGATCGGAATCCGCTGAGGAGGTGGAATTTCTTGTAATCTCCAATGGTGTGGATGGCTTGAGGGGGGTTCTTTCGCCTTCCGTCGTACAAGACACTGGTTGGCTTCGGAAACACTGATTTTTGCGGGTTTTTTCGGGAGCGAAAAATAGACACAGGCGTACGGTTTATCAGGACCGTAACTCTTATAAAGCACTTATATTACATTCAAAAACGTTCAGAAAACGTACTGTAGATAGTCTAACAATAAACATCAGTTTGTTAGAACCTCTTCTTGTTTATATGTCCATTAAAATGGACATATTTCAGGATTCTACGACCCACAAAATCCAATTGACGCGGAGAAACTTTTGTCATTTTTGGATGATGATGAGCTAGAACATTAATGTGAAAGGGTTTTGGAACGCCTGAATGAATTTTCTGAAGGAGAGAATGACAGTAATGAGGAAAAAGTCTGTAATTTGACATAGATTTTATTATTTGAGTCGTCCATTGAAATGGACATATATTTTTTTTTATTGGAACTAAAAAAAAGTGTATTTTTTGACATTATTTAGCATTATTTTGTACCAAAGACAATAAAAAAAGTTGGGTTTGAGAGGGTTAATTGATCAAAATAATCAATTTATTTTATATTATGTGGAAACTTCTTTGAAATTATTAGCAGGATTATTTATAGAATCATACGTGGAATCATCTTCGACTGAAAGAGATACACTATAGTTATTATCTTCCATCGTTCAAAGACCTCTTGGAAGGTATTCAGGTTGAAGAGAAAAATCGGAAAATCTACGGAAAGAAATTAAGAAATATTTGTAATGTAAGAAAGAAAACAATAGTAATTTGTGCAATCAGTTGAGAAAAGCACTATTTTTCGTAATGAGCGAATTTCTGCGGAACGAGCGAAGCGACTTCCGCAAAAGAAAGCGAGTTATGAAAAATATGGTTTCCCAACGTGTTTCACACAATATTTTTTCTAATTTTGATATGTGATCCTTTTTAATTCAAGTTAAAAATATAAAAAAATATATATTTAAAAAAACTGAAGAACACGCTTTCAACGCACTGAAAATTAACAAATTATATTATTATTCAACGACTATGGCGAAAAGCATAATACTTTTAGAGTAAGATCCCAGAGCCGGAAAACCTACCTCATTTTAGCTTGAAACTGAGAAATGATTTAGTTTTGGGATGAATATTCAAATTAAAAAAACAAATCATTTGTCAATTTCGATGGGAAACATAAAAAAAATCGTCAGGCGTGGAGATTTGAATTCTCGCCAGTTTTTGATATCAGAGCTCAGATCTTGCGCCTCAGATCGCTTGGCCACCTGGACGATATTAATTGTCAAACGCATTTCGATACTTCAACGTAAGTGAGAAAGTTTTTTATGTACTTTTATACCTGCTACCCGTAGAAGGGCCCCTCTCTCGAACTTGCAAGTATGCATACGTTCTCAACTCATACTCAAAATTTCAGCTTTGCTGAAATGACGTAGGTTTGCTGGCTCTGGGATCTTGGACTATTTTAATTGATTTCGACAAAGAATTGAATATTGAAATTATTTTTTACTTTTTCAGTCCGTTGAAAGCGTGTTCTCATCCTTGTAGAGACTCCCATGGAAACACGGAAATTATTGCTACATAGAAAACTACGGGGTCAATATCACCAATTGTCCAAATTATCAATATTTATAATTAGTCTTTACCATACATATTATGTATTGCATAGCCTCAAAATTATAACAAATTTTATTCCTGTATTTTTTGCAACTGGTGGTGAAACTTACTTTTCATCACCAGTTGCGAAAAATTTCACTTTTCGCAACTGGCGATAAAAAGTAAGACATTTGATAACGTCAACGAATTTTGAAAAGTGTCACTTTAAATGTCAAAATTAGAAAAATGATTTTTTGACACAATACATACGCTGGATATCGAACCACATCTGATAGATAATGTGAAATTACCACAAATATAAAGAGAAAATCTGGAATCCTCATTTGTATTTCAATCCAATTCAGAACTCATTCAGATGCATGACGCGAAGAATGTTTTCCAAAAAAAAGAGTACTCATGCAAGACTGGCATCACATTCAAAAGGTTTTCAATACGTGTTTGTCATTGAAAATCCATTTCATGCTACCTGATGATCGTGAAAATTTTGTATAACTTTAGACTTTAGATTCCAGAACTTTTGTAAGTATGAACTAGCATTGCAGTAACGTTACGTTTGCTCCGTTGACGCTCTAGCCTGTTTTCTATTTTCCTTTTCTATAAAACAACTAGTAACATGGCGCATAAAACTAGAAAGAAAAAAACTATATCATTTTCCAAAATTCGGAGAAATACTTCAGAATGTTCATGAGAGTTAATGAAATACGTAGTTTTGTATAATTAAGAGGGGCAAGGAAATCGTTTACAATTACTTTTGGTTTATTAAAAAATTGTAGATTTTTTAATGTTCAAAATATGTTTCAATATTTTTTCTTTTCATCTTTCAAATTTCTGACCGATATTATTTCCCTAATTCAATTGTTTATATTTAACAGAAGCATTCTGCTATGAGTTTTGTTTTGAATTAGTTTGCAAATATTTCACTTTAGAGGTAAATGAAGATTGTATGAACTAGAGTAGCATTTCGGATATACAATGACATTCAAACTACTCATTTGGGCACCGCTAGTTGCCATTTTTTTCGTAATTGCTATAATAATCGATTATACCGAAGGACTCGAAAAAATCATGGAACATAACCTCAACTCTACTTACCTCAATCGTTTTTTATGATCAACACGAAATTAACACGTTGCATACTCTACAGGTTGATGAAAAAACTGTAGGAACTCTTCAATAAACAAAAACAAGAAGTATAACTAGGAACAATGCTATTCTGAGGAAAGGTTATTCTCTTTCATCCTATGAATAAATCAGCATGACTTCGTATTTGATAGCTGTCCTTGATTTAGTTATTCTTGAATAATATGTATATGTATACCGAGTGCTATGTCATTGTGTTTTCGGTCTGCTCTTATTATAAAGGAATATTATGAATAACGCTTGGCAATGTTGTAATTCCTGGCACTGTCCGCGATCGGCAAGTTACCAGTGTCACTATTTTGCGAAACTTCTGAGGAAATGTTATTCTGTTCACCATTCTATGAATGCATGTGTTATATTGAAATGAAGACTCCTCATTTGATAGCTGCTCTTGATTTAGTTATTCTTGAATGATATGTATTATACCGAATGCTATGTGACTATTTCTTCGGCCTGCTCACATTGTGAGAAATATTATGAATAACGCTTGGCAACTCTGTAATTATCTTGTGCTCTCGGCAATCGGCGATAGATCTGAACATGTTACGTCACATCATGGCGCGATTATGGCAGTGTTCAAACAGGAGCATTTCTTTGGAATTTTTTTTTTAAATTACTTCGAAAAAAAAATTGTAAAAAAAACTAAACAGTTTTCTCATCGTTCTGGACATTATGGTATTTTTTCCAGACATAAGTGATCTCGCCTATTTTCATCAATATTTTTTCTTGCTTAATGGATCACGAAAACAGTTTGTTAATGGTCCTTTCTGAAAATACCAACTGTATTTCAAACCAAACAATATCTGTGAGTCTTGTTCATGAACATTAGTAAAACTGAATTTGAAAACGATTATTCAGATATTTATAACATATGTTAACAAATTATGAACACTTATTGAAAGTATTAGGAAAAACTAACATTCGAGTTGAAAAGAGGAACTACTATACCATGGCTATGTCTGATGTTACGACACCAATGAATTGAATATAATCTTAGCCCATTTCAAATTGTATGTACTGTATCATGATTTTTTGTTTTCTATCCCTTCAAAGTTAACAAAAACGATATTACCTATCCACAATCTACTGGAAGGAATTAATTTTGTTGACAGTTAGGTATTGGAGTAATTATTTCTTCCAGAAGCGACCGTATTGGCGTATTATCAAATTCAAGATAAGGTAAGTCTGTTTTGAAAAGTACAACCTCGAATAAATCCTTGCCCACTTCTTATTATGTCCTAGTAGGTAACAAATGATATGTCGGATTTTAACAAAAGAAAAGAAAACTCCTTCAGAGAGTGATAAGCTTTTCAGGCATCTGAAAAAGTGCCATGCAGGATATATTCATTGGATAATATACAGTGTGGATAGCATAAACTAGATGCACAATTTTAAATCTAATGACTTCCATGGCATAACATCTAGAGTAAACATTTTTGAATTCATTAGATTATCATTGCTGAACAGCATAGGAAAATGACCATTTCCAGCAGATCTATCGTTTGAGTTTTTTGTTGGGTGTACTGACCACATTTTTATGGGTAGTTCCGTATCTCCAAATTTTTTGGGTTTTATTGGTCGTGACGTGACAAGTTCATTCTTGACGGAAATTGTACTAATATGTTGTTGATATCACATTCGGGAGCCCTTTTCTGCAAATTCATGTATGTCACTTCATTCCCTGGCTACTTCTTTGCTTATCATTGAAGAAACAGGCGGTCAAGTGACACATCATTTCATTGGGTTTATAATTTCCCTTTCAACGGAACCACAACTATCGGGTTCACTTTCTATCACTTACATACTCATACAGTGGCTGGAAACTACTCGAATGATGTTCAAATTGATAACCATTTGCCTCCATACAATAATACAGTCTGTTCTAGATTTTATTTCTTATTCGTTTGAAAATATGAAGAGGGTGTTTCTTGAAATCAGATGTGGAATCACAAAAAGTCACTATCTTCCATCGTTCAAGATACATTTTTGGGAGGTATTCATGTTGAAAAAGAAAACATTCTCAATTATATATTGAAAAGATAGATTTGGTTTAGCTGAAAACTGAAAAATCTACTATAAAAATGAAGTTTTTTTTACAAGCTTTTATTTAGTTTCACCTGTCCTGTTGTCTGTTTGTCTGTTATCAAATCTTGCAAGTTAAATTTGATCCACTTGTAGTTGCCCGAAATTTGGCGAATGTTCATAGTTCCCGTGACAATGCATTATAATATTTTTGTTAGAGGCAAAAACAAAATGGCGGCTTGGGCGGATTTGTGTTTTTGGTCCGATTAAAATTTTGTGGGGGTTTTGGGGTCGGAGATTATGAATTCTCTGTCAAAATTCATAAAATAAAAATGGCGGCTCTAAGATTGGCGACGATCGATTATGGTCCGATTCTATTCAAAATTGGTATGTGGGGTTTTCGGGTCGGAGATTATATTTTTTTCAAAAAAAAATGGCGGCTCTAAGATTGGCGACGATCGATTATGGTTCGATTTTGAATCAAAATTGGTATGTGGGAGTTTTAGGGGTCGACGATTATGAATTTTTTGTCAAAATCCATAAAATCAAAATGGCGGCTCCAAGATGGCAGACGATCTCTGTGATTATGGTCCGATTCTATTCAAAATTTGTTTGTGGAGGTTTTAGGGGTCGGAGATTATGAATTTAGTTGAATTTCACTGATTTTTTGTCAGAATCCATAAATTGAAGATGACAGCTCCAGGATGAGTTAATCTATGGAGTGTCTCCCCATTGAAGAACTAGATTGCTTGGAACTTACAGGAAAAGGACCTCATGATGACGATGCATTAACAAAAATGCATAGATTAGGGCGTACTTCCTAAAAAGCACAAAATTAAATGATCAATAACAAAAAAATTTGATGCGCTAAAAAGTGAAAAATAATTGCTTTGGACGTGCGACGTAGGTTATTCCGTGATTCTAGATTCGAAAGCTTGTCGCTTTTGTATTCGAACTGAAAACTTTGTGCGACAAGCTCTTGAATCTATAATTCATGACATAACCTACTCATTTGACAATTTAATACGCATGCCCTACATCAAATTTCTCTAGAGTATTTGTATGGTCAGTACCCATCCGTGTGTATTCGTATAACTAGCGGACGATTATATCGTATCCCAGATAGCACAGGATATCCGTATTATGTCCATTACATGTTGATTTATCTTCTGTATGTCCAGTTCTACTTTCTTCATATTTTTCATTCAATTTGTTGTTGCAGTTGGACTTCAGAACACTCTTTACACAAATGGACATCTCACATTCAGCATCCTTTTCACAAATTGATTACTCGAACTTTCATAAGTTTTTTCACTTTTTGTAGTTGCGAATGGAAAATCCTAACTGAAAAATGTATTATAAAGAATGTCAATGTCAATAACATTTGTTAATTTTCAAGATATATCCCAATCAATTTTGTGAATATAAGTTTGACGTTTATTATAACATTTGTACATTTGTTATTAAATCACTACCAGAGATTGAAAGCGTGTAACCACAAACTTTCAAGTTCCAATTTGAAGTCGATCAATCTCTAAGGTATTCAAATATTTGTTCCTTCAATAATTGAGCCTTGAAGAATCGTCAGAACTCCCCAAAATATGCTGCTTTGTGGCAAATTAGTGAATGTACGAATAACTGTACTATATTTCCGGACCCAGTTGATAAACACTGCCATGTCATTATCGATGAAAATTATTTGAGGTTTAGAACCTTTTCAGTAACTTTGTATTACGGGTTGAATTCATATCAAAGGCCATACCGTAATTAGATTCATATTTCTGGTAATAATTATTTTCCTCGAAAATTTGTCCTACTTTGGTTGAATTTATAACAAAAGCTGTAACGTGATTGGGATGGGAAAATTATGCCCCAGAAATCTCAGTTTAAAGGATGGACATTCTACAAAGGAATACTCATCTACCAATAATGCAATATCAAAGGATCTCATCAATGAAATATTCTTATATATCAATGATTAATCAATTTTGTCATATCGATTTTTTTTCTGTACGAGGAAACCTGCACCATTCAACCTAGCAGCAAGAATAACGTAACAAACATGTTGGTTTTGGACCACGTCTGGTTCACCTAAACCAGAATCGATGTCGTTTCTTGACCACCAGTGAGACAGAAATGACATAATCAACGTCGTCTATATTGTTATCAGTGGCTTTCCTCACAAAAGGATTCTCGTGGGCTACTCCACAATCAAATACTCTCTGATTGTGTTCTCTGATGCTACTTCTGATGGAAGACAGATTTGAGTCCTCAAGTATCCGTTCGTTCCGCACTTACCACAGAGCATTTGTTATCATACGCAGAACTTTCATTTGCTTCCGTTCCAGGACACAAATGCTCGTTCTCCAGGTCTGGCCCCAGGTGGCTGAGGCATACAAAATGACAGGTCTGAACACCATTTTGTAGATCATAACATTATTTTTCAGGCAAAGTTTACGTTTCCAGTTCACTAACGGATAGAGTGATACGGGTTTGTTATGAATTTAATTTTTGATAAATTTAACGTGTGGCCTCCAGGTGAGGCGGCGATCCACTGTAACTCCGAGGTACTTGACCTGCTCCACCCAATCTATCTCCCTTCCAGAGACAGTCACTCCTCTCTCCGGGTTGTTTCTCTTGCGAGCCTGCGTTTTTTCAGGCACCCTTATATTCCTCTCCAGATACCACTGCTGGAGGTCGTCTAATGCATTCTGCAAATGAACGACACCCATCAGATGGTCGACTGAAGAAGAAAGTAAGGCCGTATCATCAGCGTAAAGGGAGATCTCCACGTGTTTACTCCTGGGTATGTCTGACGTGTAAAGAGCGTAGAGCATAGGAGACAATATTGCCCCCTGAGGAAAGCCGGTCTCAATTGCTCTCGAATCCGAGAGACAATTGTCGACCTTGACTTGGAATGTTCTACCCATGAGAAACGATTCCAGTCACTTCACCAGACCTAGAGGCAAGTGGAAGACTATCAATTTTGAAAGCAAGCCCTCATGCCATACTCTATCGAATGCTCTACTGATGTCAAGAAGTATGACATGGGCGCTGTTGTTGGTATTTAATGAATTTATCGTATCTTCTACCAGCCTCAGAACCTGTCCTCCACTTCATCGATGACAAGTATCTATCGACTAACACTTTCCATACCAAAATATTCAAATCATTGGTCATACTCACTATTATTTTTACCAATTCATAGAGATAATAACATACTTGTTTCGAACTCAAATGGTTATTTCCAGAACATGGAATCATTATGAATGAATATCAGAAGAAATAATAGTTCAATACATGCAATCCCAGGATGATTTTCTCTGCTACAGTCTCGAAACCCTGAGCAAGCTGTTACCTAACACAATTACAGACAATGGCATCAATAATATCTTCTCTCCTAGTGAACCATGCAACTCTCCAGCCTGCAAACGAGAACAACAACGAAGTAGGATAAAAAAAAAGACTATAGTACTTCTGGTGGAAAGTGAAACGAAAACAGAGCCTACTAGATTTCAATGCACCTCAGCTAAATTGCTTGGTTTGATGATAGGCTCGAAGAATCTGAAGAGCTGCTACACATTCGATGATCGTTATTTTCAATCATGCACTATTGGCTCCAATTTTTTTCAACATAATCAGGATTCAGAGTTTTTTGATGATTAGATACTTGAATTGTTTGAAGTGAATGCACCTAATTCTTACAGGTGAATTACAAGTGAAAATACCATGGCTCACTAAAACACTGGAAGAAATGATTGAGTGATAGTACAAGTCTATTTATAATATATCCCACTGAAATCACCAAGAGGATCTTAGGAATGAGATGAACTGTGCTATTGAATGAGAAAGAATATATCAATATTGAATCAATATTGAAGAATGTATCTGGAAAATCCTGCGATAATTGAAAATCACATCATAAAGAATTCCAATTACCTCCTGGTCTTCATGATACGGTGATAATTATTGATATTTTCGATAATATAGGTGGTGATTCGTAACACATTATTGATTACACATCCACCAGGTAGACGATAATAAGGTTTGTTACAATCGATTCTTTACATTTGTGCATGGAGACTAGAGTAACACCTAGCGGTTGACAATTTTCGCCAAAAGTACATGATCTAATATTATCAACAGATCTCTCATATTTCAACTTCACGATTCTGGCATTCGGAATCTTTTCTCTTGAAATCGAGAAGCCAGAGAACTGTTGATGTTCCTAATATTTTTTGAAATTAAATCAGATTATGATAAATGTAACATTGAAACCTTACTTTGTGAAAACAGCCAAATCAGTGGTTTTGTTTTCGATTCATACAACTAACACCTGTTCTTTGCAAGTTGTTCAACCACTCTTACAATTTGGGGGTATTTCCGTCCAATTGGAAAATTGCAAGAGTACAGCCAGTCCCTAAAAAAGGCAAGAAGGCCCTACCTAGCAACTACAGACCTATCTATTATTTCAAAGGTCATGGAAAAAGCCATCAACATCGAGCTCATGAAATATCTGGAAGACTCAGGAATTGTCAACGATAGGCAATATGGCTTCCGCCATCAGAGATCAACTGGTGACCTGCTCGCTTACGTCTCACATATATGGCAGCTATCTATTGAAAAGTATGGAGAAACTTTAGCTGTGGCATTAGATATCTCCAAGGCGTTCGATCGAGTTTGGCACCAGGGACTCCTCGCCAAGCTTCCGTCTTATGGCTTGCCCCCTCAGCTGTTTCTCTGCTTTTTTGAAATGCTGGTGTTCCGCAAGGATCTATTCTCGCACCAACACTATTTCTACTTCACATCAACGACCTGTTGAAAGCAACTTCATGTCCAGTACACAGCTTTGCCGATGATAGTACCCTCCATACCGCTTTCTCTTCCAGGGCCCCTATATCAGCCCGTGAAACCAGAAATGAACGAGGAAGAAATGTTAATAATATAAACATGGACTTAGCAACAATTCTCGAGTGGGGATCTAATAACTTGGTAGAATTCAATGCAAACAAAACACAAGCATGTCTTTTCTCTAGAAAAGTCGATCTCACTGTGCCTAACATAACTTTGTCAGGAGTAACCATACCACTGAAGTCATCCATATCGATGCTTGGTATTACTATCAGCAATAACCTTTCCTGGGAAAATCACGTGAGGTCCATTGCCATCGATGCTTGGTATGAAAGGCACAGATCCGACCTGTCCTGGAATACTGTTCCCATATTTGGAGCGCGGCACCTAAACATATCCTGAGGCTTTTGGATTCTGTCCAAAAAAGGCAATTCGTCTCGTCGGTGATGCCTCGCTTACAAACTCGCTCACTTGTCTGGAACACCGTAGAAAAGTTGGCGATTTGTCTCTATTTTATAGATATTTTCATGGGCGATGCTCTTCTGAAATATCAACAATCGTTCCTGCTTTGGCAGTCTCTTCGAGACTAACCCGTCAAGTTCAGTCATCACACCCCTTCGTGGTCACTTTGGAGACCTGCAGAACATCACTTTCCAAAGACTCGTTCATCCAACGAACAGCGAGACTTTGGAACTCATTGCCTAGGGAGGTGTTCCCCGAGGCATACAACCTCCAGAAATTTAAGAAGAACACCAACTCCTACCTTCTTTCCCTTGGTTCCCACGATGTTCTCTGAACATTACAGGATATCCCTTTTCGTGGGAACCAGAACATAAAAAAAAAAGGTAAGTACGTAGGAATGATTGTTGATCCTTTCGTTATCTTAAGGATCCTATTACATTCAAGTCAGTACTTTTCTCATAGTTCTTATCGATTGTTACCAGTGGCAAATTTAATTATCCCACGCGATTTCAGTAATTTTTTTTTTTAATTTCTAAGAAGTTGACCGCTTATTTATTTTCATAGCATTCAGTTGTTCTTCATGAATCCCTGGGAAAATTGCTAATACAATATTTCATAAGTGAAACTGGGATATGCTGCCAGAGCAGAAATTGAATTGGAAACGCAGTCAAATTCTGTTAATCTTGGCTGGAAATGATTCAGGTAAGTATGGAAAACACATATTATTCGATTAAATTGGAATGTGTTTAATCTATTTCAAAAGAATTGATGCGAATGTGCCATTGGATAGGAAGGGTCAGTAATTTGGTCAATTGACAAGGGAACTTCAACTTTGCCCACCTTTCTTTATTTTTAAGATTCATCTATCTTGAATTTTGGTGTGTTTAATAGAATCTTATAATTTGCATTTTTTTTTGTATCTTATATATTTGGAATTTGTAAGTTTTCCTCCACATGAAAGTCCCGTAAAGAAGTATCTAGGTTCTTGTCGAATTTCCTCAGGTTCGTATCCTTGAAGTATCAGTCAGAAATCACTGGTATAATAATTTCAATATAATGTTTGTATCCTTCAAGGCATTGATAATTCGTTGCTGATGGGATTCTGAAAAATATCCCTGATTGTAGATTTGTAGAGTAAATTTGATTTCCTTATCAATTTGTATTATCTATTTTTATTTTTGTTTCGGTATGTTTAATTGGGTTGATGAATAACTGCAGTATTGAATTCAATTGTTCAGCACTTGGAGAAAGTTGCGAAATTTCAAAATTGTAGCAAACTTCTTTCGTGGGGTTATTTTAATATTTTGTATATATCACATTTGCGCACTCATCTGTCTCAACCTGTGAGTCGATGAGTGATTATCATCCTACAATTTGTACACGAAATAACACGTATGAGATGTACAACTTCCAAATTCTAAGTCAAATACAAGAAACTTGGGCATATTCACGATTGTTTTCATATTTTGATGATGCGGCCAACATCCACTGGTCGAGGCACTCAACGTGATTGGTTGGTACAGCGTACACGTATATACCACCATTCACACAATGGTTGATCTTCTATGCCTATTTTCCATAATTGTTGTGAGGTGTGTTCGACTAATGAAAGAACATTTTTTTGTAGAACATTTCTTTGGAAATATATTTTGAATACAATTGACCTTTATATTCTGTATCCAGTTACTGTAGTCATTTTCAATGTTGTTGCGTGATATTGGTAAGAAATTATTTTTATCTGACAGCACATCCAATGTGCCTATTTTAGCCAATGTGTTTGCTTTTCCGATACCATCTACATTTGAGTGTCCCGGTACCCAAGCATAACTGATACTAATGTCACTTAACGAAGACAAATAGTCCATTCGTATGATGTTTATTGTTATGTTATCTGAGTTATAGGGACCTTCTACATTTGCAATTTCAGTTAGTGTGCTTTTAGAGTCAGTGAGAGTAACAATGTTCGATGAATTTTTATCCAAACACGTCCTCAACGCCTCATGTATTGCGATACCTTCCACCATACATATGTTTGTAGAGTCTTTCAGTCTAAATGAGAAGGAACCATTTTAGGAATATGTATTCCAAATCCCACCTTGTTCTCCATTTCAGAAGCGTACGTGTACACGAATGTGTTCAAAGTACTGTAACTTCCAACAAAGTTATGAAGAATCATAATTAAATTCCTCCCGATGAATTATATTTATCCTGATGATCTACTGTCAAAGTTCAGTGGTTGATAATTCTTCTACCATTCCTCCCTTCGTTTGAAGGTTGCAGACGATGTGGTATCTGAATTACTCCCGTTTCGGACGTCCACCATCTTTATGGATTTAAAGGTTTTTCACGATGTTTTGATCGCCTGTATTTACAATCGTCTTCAGATGAGTGGATACTGAATAGAGTATCTCTCCTGAAGACATGCTCCTATGATAAAAGCTTGACCTTAATTACTCGTATTGGGTATTCAGTTTCGAGTATTCATCGTATAAGGGTTGCAAATCTGAGTTTTGGAGGAACGTGTGTTCATTCTTTTGGAAGTCTGGAAGGGCCTGAATTGATCGGTAGAATGCCTAGATTTTCCGTTATGTTTGTGATCTCTTTTCCTTGGCCGAAGGCGTGGGTCCTGAAACAAATTTTTCTTTAGCCATGGAAATAACTTTTTTTTCTTTGCATACCCGCGTTAGATTTTTGAAATGGTGAAATTGATGATTTTATTAATTTTATTTCGATCTCATCGAATCCTCGATGGTTGTTTACCCCTTCATGGTAATCTTGAATAATTTTACTGATCTATGATGAAGTAATTGATTTGGAAATCACTCAGTGTTCCTCTAGCATATACCACCGGTAGGTCGTAGACAATTTTACCCAGAGCGGAATTACTCGCGTCCGTTTTTGGAATGGATGTTTCAGCAAAATTGGGGTATTGTAGTAAGTCAAATCAACTAATGTGATCCGGAACTTGAATGTTGATAACATCATCTTTTTTCAGACATTTCTTCAACGGCCCAAGAAAACCTTTGAGTTGTTTGGTCTTTCGTGGAATTTGATATTCTAGGATAGCCTTGATTTTGTCGGAATTTCGTTTTATCCCGTCAAGTGTTATTTATCATATGGCCAAAGTATGCTAATTCTTTTTGGAAAAACTCCGACTTATCCATTTGCACCTCAAAATTAGCCAGTCTCAGTCGGTCAAATACCTCTTGAACTCTACTTATATGTTCATTCAGACTTGTTGCGAAGACTATGATGTCGTTGAAGTACACAAGGCACTTCTCCTTCTGTATTCTCCTCAAGTTGTTATATATTACTTTCGGGAACGATACTTGTGCATTTCTGAGCCCAAAGAGCATACGAAGGTACTCATAGTATCCTTGCTTAGGAATAAATACTGTTTTGGCCTCTTCAGCCATTTCGATCTGGTAAAACCCCGGGATAGGTCAAATGTTGAGAAATATTGACACCGCCCTAGTTTATCCAACAGGTCAGTGTTATTGGGCAAGGAATACTGGTCACCTATCGTTTTTTCATTCAGTTTCATGTACTCCACCATGATTCGCATTTTTTTTACAGACGCATCGATTTTCTTGGGTTCCACTCAAATTGGCGAGGACCACGGTGAGCAAGATTTGGGGTATTTCAATTGTAGTTTTCATTTCATGTTTTATTTCGCTAGTAAATGTCAGTTGATTCTCGTCGATATAAAAAATATCCGAGTAATATTCAATAAGAAGTAATATTGCCTTGCATTTCTCTGAATTTATATGTTTGGTTCTAACTTTGGAAATATCGAATATATACCTTTTGATACAGTAGTGATTTTGATTGAGATTATTATAAATTTTTGTGTCATATTGGCTGAAGTTGATAACTTCTTTCGATACAAAATTTTTGAGAGATTTTGAAGAGTACGATGGATTCATAATTGTACAAAAGACCTGAAAGTTTTATACATGGGTAAGGCTTTCTGGCAACTGTAAGCCTGAAGTGTACAGAATTAAAACATTGCCATTTTGTATATTTTTTATATTAACTTTGATAGTTTGCTCGCATCTAGGTTGAACTGTAATATTATCATGTTAATACATTTTCATTTGAGTATAAAGCGTTACTAACAAATTATTTTTCAAGACAATAATGGCATCAAGAAATTTCAAAAATTCGAAGTGGCAACGAAAGTTAAAAATATGAAATTTTAAAGGAATAGTATTTGTGTTGAACATTTTTCGGCATGGTATGAAGATACTGATTTTTTTTATTGATTTTTTGAAATACTCATTGGTATTGGTTTTGATAACGCTTTTTCTTGGTTAGGCCTGAAAACATTTCGGATTGTAGAGGGGCCAAAATTTTGGCACTGAGTTGTTGATTTCTGAACTATTTGGGGGTAATGTAAAATTTTATTTGGGTGTAATTAATTCGAAATATCTTAGTTTGAAACTTCGTTTCAAGTTGGGAACTTATTGGTTCATGATTCGGAATTTTCATTTTAGACATTCTATTTTCGTTAATATATTCAATGCCTAATTAGGATCGGCTGGGTTTTTAGTTCGCACCAAAGAACCAAGCGGATCCTCGAGAACCCCTGAGTGAAGCCCTCAATGCGACATAACTGTGTCAGTTTATCAATATAACACTTTCCGCGCCTTGACTATGAGTTGTGATTTTCTTGTTTACCCTCAGTTGTTCCTATGTTCAACCTGTAAATGTCTCCTCCATCTCATGAACATTGAGAAGTGTGAGTTTCAATCAATTCAAGTTGATAATTATATTGAATGAAATATTGACAGCAGCTTCGCCTATATCAACTGTATTATGGAATGTATTCACTTGTTTTTCACTTATCATACCTAGATGATCTCGTTTCAAAATTGGTACTGCAGTTCGAGTATTTGGGTTGCCAGATATGTTTCCAGCATTTAAATTTGTGAGAGTGTCTGGCATTTTGGTTATTTTATTCGTTGAAGAGTTCGAAAACTTCAGGTTAGTGATTCAAGAAAGGTGAGCCTGAATCAGAATCTTCAGAACTTTGAGAATAATATCGATTAGAAGGGCCCCTACTAGACTTAGATGTACCCTTAGCAATACAATAAATAATTCCATGTGATCCGAACAGATTATGCTGATATCCTCTCAGGACTCTCAATGGGCTACTACTACCTTTCACCTAGCTGGACACTCCACACAAGATGGATAGTTTTTGGATCTCGTGAACCGGTCACTGAAATCATCCGAAGTTTTATATGAAAATTATTGAAAGAAAGCGATATTGTGTTCCTTAACACCTTTTGACTATCCTACCGATTGACCCACATTAAAAAAAGTTAATAAAAGTGGCTTATTCGAGTACGCGGAACCTGGATCGACGACCTGACAACTGTACATCTTCTCGAGGAAATCGTCTGTATAACGTTATGGGACCTGGTTTGGAAGCTTTAAAGTAACGGTATTGTCGGTAATGATTCTATCATCCACAAAATCATGGGTGGCGTACTGTAAGCTCCCAACTGTATTCTAGAAAAGAACATTTTTTGATATAAAAGGGCCATAACTATTGCATCTCGAAAAAAGTTTGAGTTTGTAGCCATCGGAGAAATGATTACCCGTTTGCATGTTGTTCAGAGTTGCAACTCCAGTGCGTAGCGAACTGTAAGTTTTCAACTGTATTCTGGAAAGATTCTGAAGATAAAACCATCACTATTGGATGTCGAAAAAAGTTCAAGTTTGTAGCCATCGCAGAACGACTGCCCGTTTGCATGTTGTTGCGAGTTGCAACTCCAGTGCCTGGTCTCAAGTTGAAATTGATTTCATGTCGACAATGAGGGAAATGGGTTGAAAAGTACTACTGAAAATGACATCTGTCAAATTCCCAACATTCTGACGGGAAACATTGTAGCAATGGCCAAGTTAACAGAAAATACAGCATATCAGAGGAGTTCCTCTCATGATGTGTTGCACGACGTACTGAAACTACGTAGGAGCACACTATTCTAGCGGATTGCCGTTGATGTAGCTGGACTCTTCCCTGTGACGGACGGTGCAACAAATATATCCTCATTTCCATGTACTATTTCAGCAAATGGGTAGAAGCCTATGCCATTCCAGACCAGGAAGAATCTACAATATTCAAGTCATTGGTGGACAACATGTTCCCAGAATTCGGAGTACCGATGAAGCTACACTCCGACCAAGAAAAAAATGTCGAGTCGGAGTTATTCAAGAAAATTTGTGAGGTGATGGGTATAAACAAGACCAAAATCATGGCGCTTCACCCCCAGTGAAATGGCATGGTTGGAAGATTCAACGAAACTATGGAAGAGCATCTTTCCAAGGTAGTGGAAAAACATCGAAAGAACTGGGACAGGTACCTTCCACTATTATAGAGTGCCGATTCAACCAGGCTTACCCCGGCTAGCATAATCTTTGGAAGGGAACTTTGATTGCCCTGTGACTTGTGTTCAGACCACCAAGCACTCAGGAGGTAGAAGTATAGGACTATTAGTCTAAGATCCCAGAGCCGGCAAACCTACGTCATTTTAGCAAAGCTGACATTTTTAGTATGAATATGTAGTTGAAAACGTATGCATTCTTGAAGCGTGAAATCGGGGCCCTTTTACAGGTAACAAGTAAAACAAGTACATAAAAACTTCAATCACATAAGTTGAAGTATGGTAATATTTTGACTCTTATTATCCTATGCAGCCGAGTGGTCTAAGGAGCAAGTTTTGAGAGATTCAAGCTCCGGAACTCGAAAGGTGCGTGGTTACGAACCCTTCACTGTTTTAGTTTTTTCTCTCTTCGAACTTGAGAAAGGATTTGTTTCCAAAAAATATATTTGAATATTTATTCCACAACAAATCATTTCTCAATTTCTAAGAAGAAAATTAAAAAAAAGTATCAGGTGTAGAGATCTGAACCCAAAGCTCCCCTTCGAGATCCGGAGCTTGAATCCTATAAATCCTGTGGCTCAAACCGCTCGGCTCGGTGTTAAAATATTACCATACTTCAACATAGATAAGGTTTTAATGTACGTTTTGAACCCGATACTTGTGAAAGGACCCTGCTTTCAAGCTAGCAAGTACGCATACGTTCTTAACTATATATCACACTGAATATACTCAAAATTTCAGCTTTGCTGAAATGACGTAGGTTTGCCGGCTCCGGGATCTTTCTATATATGCAGATAAACTGAGGGTCAGTCTTTGAGAAAATCAACGGGACAGCTTGGAAGTGGTTGATACTGCCAAGTGACAGGATGAAAGCTGGTTATGATCTAGGAGGATTCAAAGTAGGTGACCAACCACGGCGGAAGGAAGGTTTATCGCCCAAACTAAGACCGCTAAGACTATTTTGGGAAGGCCATACGAGGTAAAGAAGAGGAACAATGACGTGATATACAGAATCCAACGTAGCCCTATGACTGAGATAAAGGTTGTTCACTTCGAAACACTGAAGTCCTATCATGGTGAACCAATGATTTTTTATCGAAACGATCAAAATTAGAGGTGGGGGGTTACTTTTACGAAAATGAGTAGAGTTCATTCTCTTACGAAATGCCCAGACATAAATGTTTTCCAGTAGTAGGGTAATCAATAGAGATTTTCTGCTCTATTGATTCTGTGACAAAAATACTACCAGGAAACCTACCGACTGTGCCATCATACGAAAGACGGTTCGTAGTTATATCCTGTTATGTTTCCTACTCCCAACTGCCATTGTTTAATTTGTTATAAACATTTAAAAGCATTTAATTATTATTTTTTATTGTGTTTGACTTAACTTGAAAACCAATGGAACACTCTCGAAACTTCCAATGGACGAATCGTAGAGAATCAAAATGCAAAGGAAATGAGCCCAAACACGACTCGATCGAATTACTAGTAACATAAAAAAAACGGATAAACCGGACAAAATCAGCATTATTTGAAAAATTCAAAACTTCGACATTTTCCAAGTTGTAGTTCAGGCTTTCTACGACATAGTAGTGATTAATTTGTACTTTATGTGTGAAATACTCAGGCGCTGTCGCATCATTAGTTTTGGCATAATTGCAATCTGAATTTGAATGTACTTTATTGCAGCAGACCTGGATGCGTCATAAGTGGTCCGATTCCAATTTTCAAAACGATTTCGAGAGTAGAAGTATAGTACTACAAAACGTATATTCTCATTCTGCGTTAGAATACTGCAAAATAGATGAAAAATACTTACAAACATGACTGAAAAAGGGGGCGAGTGCGTGAAAGCGGCTGATTAGTGTATAGTGTATAGTAATACAAGCGCGCTGCGCCCATTATGAATCTGCTGCTCTACCTCCACTCCTGAGCCGCTTTCATGCACTCGCAGGTTTTCGGTCATGTTTACAAGTATTTCTCACCTATTTCGCAGCATTTTAACGTAAAATGAGAATAGTCATTTTGTAGTACTATACTTCAACTCTCAAAATCTTTGAGAACTATTGGAATCGGACCACCCATGACGCATCTGCTGCAATAAAGTGCATTCAGAAAATCAAATTGCAAATATGCCAAAACTAATAATTCAAAAGTGCCTGAGTTTTTCACACATAAAGTACATATCAATCACTACATTTTGATTCACTACAATTCGTCCATTGAGAATATCGAAATTGCTTCATTAGTTTTCAAGTTACAAGTCAAAAACGAAAAAAAAAATGCTTTTAAATGTTAATAACAAATGAAGCAATGACAATTGGGAGTAGTAAACATAACAGGATGATAATTACAAAAATGGGGCATACAAATCCTGTATTTCTTAAGTACACGGCATGACATAATAAATGGGGTTATTTCATCGAAGGAATCAATAAGAATTTTTTACGATGTTTGTATGAAAGGAATGCAATATAGTCTGATACTCAACAAGTTTTTTAAAATCTTTATTTGAAAAAAAACAACATTTTTACATGTTGTTAAAAAAAAAATTCAAGCGGAATGTGTTTATTATTATCAGAACCACGAAGTATAGACACATAGAAATCTACATTGTTGAAAACGCTTTCAAAGAGAAGCTTGAGTAGTGAAAAACAAATAGTTTTGATCACATTTTCATGATATCTTCTATTTCAATATTCATTCTCAGAATATAGCGTTCATTATTCTTTACTAACTTTTGAAAAGCTCTTTTGTCGTACTATTCCTAATTCAACACTGAATGACACATACCGAGGAGCTTTCATTCAACAGCCAATTGAAATTTGATACTGTTCAAAGTTAACAATGGTGAGAATTCTGGCTCTTCCATCGAATGCCAAGAGTATGATAAAAATAAGGTATTGTCTATTTCAAATTATTTGATGCCTGATACTAACTTTGAGAGAGAGAGCGAGAGAGAGATATAATATATGTTTATTGTACATAAGAGAAACTCTTGTTGACAAACACATAAATAAAAATTCACAGTATGCGGATGAACATAAGTTACTGTCAAAAATTGATAACCACGCCACAGGATAAAAACAAATATAAAAACATAAATGCTGAGACTTTATTAAATACTTTCACAAAAACATAAGAAAGTTTGAACAAAATTAACAATATGAACAAATGTAAACATTAACTGAAGTGTATAATCATAAAATTCAATCAAGCTGTAGTAGGCCTATTCTCTAAGTGAAGTTTTTAGTTTGTATCTAAAAACCTGGAGATTTCTCTCTTTGATATCACTTTGTATTTTATTATACATTTTCACTCCATTGTAAACCAGAGAATCTTTCACTAGGTTAGAAGTGGGAATGTGGAGCTTTATGTTATTTTTGTTCTGGCTAGTATTATAGGGGATGTTGTTGATTTCATATTCCAATCTATTCTTATGAATTACAAAAACTGCCTCCAATATGAAAATTGAGACAAGATTCAGGATTTTATGATCTTCAAAAAGAGGTTTACAAGAATCTCTCCATTTGACTTTGCAAAGGTATCTAATTGCCGGTTTTTGAAGTACAAACACTGACTGGAAGAGTTGATTGTTACATACCCCCCAGAAAGATATGCCATAGTGTGAATGGAAGTCTATGACTGCATAATGAACAGATTTGGCAGCAGTAGATCCTAATTCGTTTGATACTGTCCTCATAACATAACAACCAGAAGCCAGATTTTCATTTAAATGAGTTATATGCTCTTCAAATTTCAGATTACTATCCGAAAGTAATCCCAAGAAGTTTGCTGAGTTCTTGTTCCCCACCAGTTGGCTTCCTAAATGCACATTTGATATACAGCATTTGAATGTAATAACACTTGTTTTTTTTTCAATTCAAAGAGAGTAAATTAGAGTAGAAGCAATTCTGGATTGTAACCATGTCGGAAGATATTATTTCGTACAATTTACTTTTATCTTTTTGGTACCATAGTATGGTGGTGTCGTCAGCAAATTACGTGAACCTTCCGGAAATTGGTGACAAGGTCAGATCATTTATGTATAAAAGGAACAATATGAATCCTGTAAGATTTGACCGTACTAGTCATCTCCCCACCCAATTGAAATAAAAATTGAGGACGAAAGATTAGTTCACAAATTAGTGCGTAAAATAAGAAACCTAAGGAATAATAATCATTTCTCTGGGATCAATATATCTATGGATCGCACCTCTCACCAAATTGCGCACTATAAAGCTCTGAAAGATGAGCTGAATAACACGATTGCTGACGGAAACGGAAACTCATCATTTGAGTATATAAAGGGGGTTCCAAAAATTGTCTCAACAAACTAAGTTTGCCCAACAGATTAACGTTACCTGAAGATATCTACTTTCAAAATGTTATAGGCTTGAACACTAAGATATGGAAATTTCACCCAAATGTGATACTTGCTGAGTACTACTTTATTGCTTTAGTGGAACATGGTCCCCATATGACGTCAACTACTCCTCCGAACGCTTCCCCAGTGAGTATCATGTTTATTTCAGTGACAAAAACTTTGCCGATACTCAAAGTACTCGGGTGGTGGTGTCCTACTCGCTGCCAAATCCGAGCTCAACACGATGTCTCTAGACTTGGAAGAGTCAAACAATCTGATACCACTGATCGATATCGTTGGATGCAAGTGTTTGTTTGATCATTTTCTGATTTATGTGTACGTAATTTGTACAAATAGTGGCCTTCCAACAAAATATTCTTGTTATAGATGACTTTGATGTAACAAAAATATCAAATAGTAATGTATATGATCATAAAGCTTGAATTATTCAAAACTTTCTAGACTCAATTAACTCCATTTTGAACTCCTCCGGAAAACTTCTAGACATAGTGATCAGCGATATGCCTCTCGAAGTTAATAGGGGAACTCTCACGTTCTCTCCTTATGAATATTAATGTGACTGGAGCAACTTCGCACGCTTTTCCCACCAACTGTCAAAATAAATCCTACAACTTCAAAAGACCTTATCATCATTGACTGGTCCTTCTTAGATCACATAACTGATATAGATGAAATGTGCAACGAGTTTTATGCTATGTCCACCAGTATGAAAATATTAATTGAAAATTTCCTAGTTGGTACTCACAAGACATTACTCAATATTTGAAATTAAAATCATATTATTCATCACGCTATAGAAAAACTGGCAACAATAGATTTCTCCAAGATTTTTTTCGCATCAGAAGTTACATCAAAAACTAAGTAAAAGTAGCGTATGATAACTACCAACACTCTGTTGAAACGCTTGCAATGATCCTAAAACCTTCTGAAAGTTTGTCCAACTCAAAAAAAGATTGAAAATTGAATAGAAATATTTTTCTGTGAATTGAAAAATCCACGATAAATGAAGTTATTTTTTGTGAATGTCTAACAAAAAACAACTACTTCCCCGGCTAAAGCCACGCTGGACATTGAACTACATCTGATAGATATTCTGAAAAGACCATAACTCAAAAGAAAAAAATCTGTAAATTGACGATGGAAGATAGTGACTTAAGTTTATCTTTCAGTCGCAGATGATTCCACATCTGATTTTATGAACATCCTGTTCACATTTTCAACAAATCGAAAAAAGATCTTCTAGAATACCGAAAAGATAATTTACCGAGGACACCTTCCTGGATGCTCTCCAAGACATAATTAACGGTTTCGCTGAGTTTTCCAGCAGTGTTTTCTGCCCCCATATAGAACCTGAGTAAAACCCTGATACGGTGTCAGGTGAATATATTTTTATAACACTCTTTACACAAAAACAAGTGAGTTCTTCACTCAGGAAATAACCCAATGAAATGACGTCTGGAAATGATCTTATTCCCATCTTCCTAGTATGAGACTCTGCCCAATTATTTGCCTGTCCCTTGTCAAAAATATTCAACGCAATCCTGAGCCAATCTCACTTCCCTGGTCGATGGAAACAATCAAATATCTGTTCAATTCTCAGAAACGGAGGGAAATATTGAGAACTATCATATGTAACTTCGCGAAGGCTCTCGCTACAAGTCAAACTCCTGATTTCAGCTTACCAACATGGCTTGAAAAACTATATTGAATGGGTTCAAATTATTCACTGACTAAACTTCTACGTTCTTATTTGTACCAGAGAACAGCGTTGTTTTCTATAATGGTTTTGCATCTACACCATACATGATGATCTCACTTCCGACCTTTCGTGTGGCAAGTTACTTTTCGCAGACGATTCGAAAATTTGCTCTTACCTACAGTCGCAATGCAATAAGATCTAAACTGGTGTCAAGTCAATAAATTAGCAATGAATGTTAGGAAATGCGAAGTTTGCTCTTACATATGAAATGAAAATGCTGTAAGAGACCTGGGTGTCGTGTTCGACAGCGAGTTGACATTTGTTGGCCACACAAATAATGTCGCTGCATCGGCTAGAAGAATTATTGGTTTTGTTCTGTGCAATTGTGAGTCGTTCACCAATGTTCGCGCCTTAACACTGCTCTCGTTCGCTCTAAGTTAGAGTAAGCTACTTTGATTTGGTACCCTTGTTATGATATACACAAAAAGTCTTTGGAAAATGTGCAAAGAAGTTTTCTGAAGTTTCTTGCACTTAGATCTGAGGGCGTGTATGCAACTAGAGGAAACGAACATTCCACATTACTTCAAAGATTCGGTTTGCTTTCCTCAGAATCCCGCAGAATTTAATGGAGAATAATTTTTATATATGAAATTTTGCATGGTTTAATTGATGCACCCTCGTGATAGAAGAAAGTATCTCCCAATAATCTGATGTATGAAAACTACAATACTCACTGCTGTCAATGCGATATCAATTTCGATCCACTGAAGACTATATTAGCCAAAATTGAACAAGCCATTGTTCAGCGCATTGTCTTCATATCATTCCATTCACTTCATATACATAATATCCAATAGGCCATGTTTATTTTTTCCCATTCAATCACGGATATGTGTGTCTAATGATTTAATTTTTCGAATGAACAAAACCCAAACCCATCTCTCATGCGTTCTATGTATGTATTTCATTCATTATTACAAGCTTTTATTTAGTTTCACTTGTTAGTTCGTTTGTTAGTTAGGGTCAAATGTTGCAAGTGAATTTTGACTGCCTTCTAGTCGTCCGACCAATTTGAAATTTGGCAGGTGTACATAATTCCGTTGACAATGCATTATGATATTTTTGTTAGAGAAAAAACAAGATGGCGGCTCTAAGATGGCAGACGAGATTTTTTGGTTTTTCAAAATTGGTATGTGGGGGTTTTTGGGCGAAAATTATGAAATTTTCATCACAATTTATGAATTTAAGATGGCGGCTTTAAGATGGTGGTCCAGGCTTGTAATTATGGTCCGATTTGTTTCAAAATTGGTATGTGGGAATTTTCGGGGTCGGAAATTATGAATTTACTGTCCACAATTTATGAATTCGAAATGGCGACTCCAAGATGGCGGACGAGTTCTGTGATTATGGTCCGATTCGATTCGAAATTGGTATGTGGGGGTTTTCGGGATCGGAGATTATGAAATTCGTGTCAAAATTCATAAATTCAAGATAACGGCTCCAAGATAGCGGACGAGTTTTGTGATTATGGTCCGACTCGATTCAAAATTGGTATGCGGGGGTTTTCTGGACCGGAAATTATGAATTTTCTGTTGAAATTTATGACTTTAAGATGGCGGCCAAAAAGATGGAGGACGAGTTTTGTGATTATGGACCGATTCGATTCAAAATTGGTGTGTGGGGGTTTTTGGTGTCGGAGATTATAAAATTTCCGTCAAAATGTATGAATTCAAGATGGCGGCCACAAGATAGAGGACGAGTTTCGTGATTATGATCCAACTCGATTCAAAATTGGTATACGGGGGTTTTCGGAGGTCGGGGATAATAAATTTCTAGTCCAAATTCATAAATTCAGGATGGCGGCTCTAAGATGGAGGACGTTTTTTCTGATTATGTACATATATTATTCAAAATTGGTATGTGGGGGTTTCAAGGATTGAAAATTATGAATTTTTTGTCGCAATTTTTAAATTCAAGATGGCGAGTTCAGGATGGCGGACAAGTTTTGTGATTATGGTCAAATTTCATCCAAAATTGGTGTGTTGGAGTCATTGGGATAGGAGATCATGATTTCTTCCAGCTCAAAACTTACAGGGAAGAGACCTTGTAATAATGATGCTCTATTAGAAATGAATAAATTGAGGCGAACCAACTAAAAAGACAAAAATAGAATAACCAATAAAAAACCTATTTAAAGACAAGCTTTCATTCAAGTCGTGATTTAACGAATAAAATGAGTTGAGTCATCACTGACAATGATTTAATTATTTTTTGTTGAATTATTTGGTTTGTAAAAGTTTGTCGGGCGAATTGTAATGGAATTAATACTCTCACAAGTTGTCACTTATTAACCAATCATTGTCCAATGAAATTAATTGGTACCTACTTTTATGAACACGTCGCTCAACAAGTTTCTTGAAACCAAATAATTCAACAAAAAATAATTAAATCATTGTCTGCGATGACTTAAACTTATTCAATACGTTTTAGTACACGGCTCACATAAAAGATTGTCTTCAAAAATATTTTTTATTAGTTATTTTATTCAGCATTGGGTGGTGTTTATTTTCATTGGAATATTGTATCATATATTGTCCTGTGAATGGATTTATCTGTTGGGCAATACATTTTCGTTTCTTCCTTTTCTTTCAAAATACGTAACTCATAACATGCCCTGATGCTAGTAAATATATCAGGTGTACTTCACTCAATTCTATATAATTCTTTCGTCGCTTTTAACAGACTTCATCTATATTTACATGGATGTATTCAGTGTTTTGGATAGAAGCGGCCGATACTTGAAGAAAATTCATAATAAAACTAAACTAAAAACACTTCAGTACGATTTTCACAAAACATTTTCAAGTGGAGATAAACTGAATTACAATTACTGTTTAAAACCCAGATAATGCCAAAGCTTTTTTTTTTGAAATATTTATTCAAATTTCAAATCGTGGTCCTAGGGATAACCAAAAATTGATATTTTAAGTAATTTTTGCATTTCAATATTGGGTTTTTTCTGAAAATGGTGTTCTTTCAAAAGAACGGTGGCAAAATCACCACTACTTTAAATTAAAATTAAACAAATTTTGAAGATATGGTTTATTATGTTGTTAATGAAAATATGAATTATAATGTATGATAGCTAAGAAAGCAATTTTTTGGATGCAAAGTAATGGAACATTTTTGACAAAAAAAATTACAATTTTTATGACAGACATTACATTGGGTCTGCTTTTCCTGATATACAATCAAATGATCTAATCTATCATATCGAGATGTTTCATGAAGATTTGCGGACTGACGGCTAGGACCTAGTTTTGTTATTTTTTTAAATGTCTCCAAAATTGAAGTTGCTATAGAGGCTAATATTTTGATCAGCCCTGTCAACCCCACCCATGTTCTCATTGTACTTCTTTATTGCATTTGGTTGCGGTACGTAAATTGTTTTCTTCTCTTCCTGGGAAAATCTTTTTACTGGGAGGGTAGGCATTATTTTGGTATGATTTGAAGCAATAGTTACCACGCTGTTATCGCACCACTTGCATAAAGTTATAGAATTTGTATCAGAAGATACAAATTCAAATGTACCGCGTTCTTTTTTCTTCAAAACTGATGAGCGAGATAAAGGACAGTCTTCACCAACGCGATTTTTTCTCATTGTGCCCTTACCTTTCAGGCCCATAATTTTGAGTTCTTCCAGTGAATGGAGGGGAGTAAAAAAGTTGTAAAAAAATAAATGAAAAGGGACATTTTTAGAATACTCTTTTTGAAGTACTTCTGCAAATTCTAACACCACCATGGCACCTAGGCCAATATCCTTATACCTATTCGAAAGGACAGTGGTTGAACCCTGATAGGGTTCAAACCATTCAATATACCCTGCTACAGTTGTTCCCACCCACAATATATAGCCCCATCTAATTGGCTTTCCTTTTATAAATGGTTTCGAACCATGATGCCCAAAATAAGGTACCATAGATTCGTCAATGCTGTGTGTCTCTCCACATGATGACATATCTATAAATTTTTTATTGAGAATATGAAAAAGAGATCGTAGTTTGGCAAATTTATCATTGGCCGGTAAGTCAGCATTATTACAACAATGAATATTTTGCATAATAAAATTAAACCTATTTCTAGATATCGCTTCGCAAACCAGAATATTATTGGTGTCTCGACAATTTTCCCAATACATCGATCTCCTTGGGTGGGAAGAATAGCCACTGAGAAGCAAAACACCCAAAAAACAACAAATCTCGTTGTCGGTAATATCTCCAATACGATTATGTGAATTAGCATACATATTTGAGTACTTAACCAGCATCCCAATGACTTCATTATCAAAAAATAAGAAAAATGCCTAGAGAGGAGTGTACAGCTGTTTTGGTCCATATGTTGGAAGGAAAGGAGGAATGTCGGAGTCGATATCGATATCTTTATTATTCCATTTGAAAGTTCGCTTTTTCCTCCGAACCGTGCTTCCAATAATCCTAGAGCCAAAAGTGGACAATGGCAAGTCATCCTCACTATCCGAAGAGTCTCTTATCACAGACACACCAGGTGCTTCGGTATCGTCCTGCGAAACTTCAGCTTCAGCACGTAACTGGCGCCCTGGAAGATTACACATTTGTACGTTTTGTTCATCCCCAGAGTCCTCGTCAGTGTTATCGTCATTTGCATTCTCTGGAGGAAATATGAAAATATTATTGGGGGGGTCATTATCCAAATTCTCAACTACGTCCAGTAATTCATGTAACGTTAGAGGCTTAGTCCAATACCTGAAAGAAAATGGTGAATATGTAGTTGATTTTGCCACTGTTCTTTAAAAAGAACAAGCGAGTTATTAGTTATAGAATTCGTTTAGCATACTTTATTACAACCTCACTTGTATTTCTACATTCAATTTGTACCATTTTTTGTCAAGTTTGATAATATTATCCAATAAGAAGTAAAATAGGACACACTGTACATACCTTCTAGTATCCATGTCAGATCACTTATTATTTTAGCATATTTAAAATTGATTTTTCACTTGATTTGATCGAAATCACGAAAACAGCTGGTTAAAACATGAAATGAATGTTATTCCGTAAAACGTACTGGTGGCGTCATATCTGATCAAATAGTTGAATATCAGTAAAAAGGAAATCTGTAATGTGTCTTTTAAAAGAACAGTGGCAATATCTGGGTTTATAAATAATAGGAGCAGATAGTCAGATGGATATTAGGTAATAAAGTGATTATTGGACGAAAGATCATTCAATTTCTGATAAACAGATTTGGAAGGGGCGAATTATTCAAATTGATCTGTTCATCTGATAAGTATTGTAAATTCGTGTCCTTTAAGTCAGTTACTGGCGGAAATTCTCACGGATGATCTCGAAAGTAAAATCCATAACAACTCGTTGATAAAAATCTTCTTATACTGGTTTAGATATAAAGACAACATCTGATGTTGCTTTGTAGGAACTGATAGACAATTAAATACATTTTTTGACTGCATTAATGGCATACATTGCTCAATCAAATTCACAAAAGAAATTGAAATGAATGATTCGATCAACTTCTTAGATTTGGCCATGACCATAAACAATAAACACTATTTTTCAATTTTCCATAAACCTTCGTTTACAGATATTACAATAGATAGTACTTCCACTCATCCCTACCAACACAAAGTAGCTCCATATACTACAGGCTAGTGAATACTTCTCTGTCAGAAGATACTTTCAATAAGGAATTGAATATAATTGAACAAATTGCAGCCAATAACGGATATAACTCAAGTTTAGTTGACAGCATTCTATTGAAGAATCTCTATAAAAAGGTAATTCAGGAAATTTATCCCACCGATTCAAATATGAAGTCAAATTTCGTGGTGATTACTTATTACGGCGAACCTTCAGAGAAAATTTCTAATTATTTGAGACATGAAGATATTAATACTGCTTACAGAACAAATAATATTTTGGGAACATTTATTGAAAACGACAAAAATCGAATTGAAAAGTCTGACAAACTGGAGTATATAAACTAACTTGTGGTACTTGTCCAAGTTTTTACATAGGACAAACAGGTAGAACTTTCAAGCAACGCATATCTGAGCATGAAAAGAGTTTTATTAAGGGCAAATCTAATTCAACTTTCGCTAACCATCTCTTGACTGAAAAGCATTGCTTTGCTAATGATTTTGAACTTTTACATATAGGAAAAAAAGGTCAAGAACTCAATATCCTAGAGAGCTAAGATGTTAACAAAGACAAGATTTCACAATACTTATTAAATGACCAATTTAATTTGAATAATTCGCCTCTTTTAAATCTGTTTACTAGAAATTGAATGATCTTTCGTCCAACAATCACTTAATTACCTAATATCCAACTACCCGCACCTATTATTCATATCAAACCCCAGTAATTGTAATTTCGTTTATCTCCACTTGAAAAAGCTATAGTTTAGCGAATCACGTGTCGTGGGTTTTGTAAACCATTTGTTTTTGTGAAAATCGTAGTGAAGTGTTTTTAGTTTACTTATATTCAGTATTATATCCACCTGAAGATGGTATTTTACATCAAAACAGGTGACGTGGTTTCATATCCCCGATTTGGTGAAAATCTTTCAGTCAAGTGATCTCTTGTTTACTTTTATATTTACATACAATATGATATTTACTATGACTGAATCTAACCAAATTTATCTCATTATTGTTTTCATCACAGTTCATAATTATCAGTTTTCAGTGGCCCAATAATCCTCTCCGTAGAACGAAATTGATAAATTTCTCATACCAACAGCGACGCAAGCGTCGCGTCGCCTCCGCAAAAGTTTTGGCGGCTAACTCGACTCCCTAACTATCAGTACACTTCATTCCTTTCCACTGGAAAATCGCCTTCAGCAGCCGCTTTTCCTGTGGCACTGCTCGCGTGTTTCGAAGAGAATTAATGAAAATGAATAAAGAATAGTTCGTGATACGTTTTTACTGTGGAATGATCTTTTTTCTGTAATACCAGTCATGAAAGAGTGAAAATTCCTGACTTTTTTCGACAGATATTGTGTGCTAAGTTTTCCCTTTCGTGAGGACATTCATCCATTTGGCTTTGGTGTCTGATTCGGATTGGGACATCGAATAACGAATGTCGCTTCTGAAGTTAGATATACTTTGGAAAGTGTGTTGAGGAAACTTTAGAATTTTTTCGTGAGATTAAGTTAATTCTACACCTTCTGCGTTATGGACTATTTTAACTGTAAGTATTTTCAATTGGATGTTCGAGTGATTATTATCTGACCAAAAGAATCAGGATGTTTTTCTTCCAATATTTTTTTTATCTAAAACATTTTCGAGTTCCCCATACAGAATAAGCGAAAGCCATTACATTTCATTCTCGCAATCCTTAAAAATGTTTTTTGTGGGACGCACCCTCATAAATTAGGTAACTGAAATTTTCAATTCTTATGCTAATGAATGGTACAAACATTGATGTAAATTGTAAAAAAAACGAAACATGTTATTCTCTGAGCAAGGATTCGTACTTTTTTGTTTGATTTTTTTCTACATTTTGCTCGGTAGAGATAGTAAAAATAAAATCCATTTTTCAGAAAAAATTACTTCCAAACACATAGTTGAAATGTTCCTTAGCTAAAGTGTTTTTAGAGAATCTATATAATTCAAAAACCATTTCTATTTTGGGAACAGATGATGAATCTTCAGTATCAGCTCTATACATGAGAGAGGACAATTGATGATATGCATATAAGTGCAGATTTCTATGGGTTAACTACTGACTAACTCCTTCACCATTTTTTAACCAAACGAAGGACCTGATATTTCATAGAGATAGCAAATCAAATGAGTTAGAGACTAATGAATATCTAGATGTTTCATACCGATAAATGCATATTAGCTTAGAGATTAATGCACACTAGTTCATGTCATTGTACGTCAAAATAATAAATTTAAATATTGTTACATTGTAATTTAAATATTTTTACTGATTATTGGAATTATAGTCTATAAATGATAACTTTATAATTTGACTTCATGCGGTGAATTATAACTATTTTAATTACGAGAATATCATAGCTTCCGGATTTTTTCTTGATGCAAGAATAGTGAGTAGTGATGTTATCAACTTTTTTTGCAAATATGAATCGATTAAGATATATTCACAGGTATGAAAATTATTTCTGGATCTGTAAAAGGGAGCGTATCAAAAAACAACGTCTTCCACTTTTAAACTCGATGATTTTATTGTACGAATTTATGAATTATTTCTCAGGCAATTTGCCTTTCGGAAATTTCACTATTTGGGGACTTTTTATCAACAAATGAATCACTCTGTTCCTATTTTCGATTGATTCGGCCGTTACTTGATGAAAATCCACAATGATTTCAAATCACAATACACTCGATTAGATCTCCACAGATTTTTTCATTTGAATTTCCAGCATGTTTTGCTATTCTTTAGGTGAATGTACAATAAACCAAATAATTCAATGACCCCCCCCCCGTATGAAGTATATTGTCGAAAGTATCATCCACATAATATTCTGGCTCAAGCAAACCTGCTTTAATTCTGTGAAAAAGTATTGTGGTGGATAATGTGTCATACCCCTCACGCCAAAAGGCGAAAATACCTGAAAAGCGACAAAAAAGATGACATCTTGAAATTTATTGTTTATGAAAATTTGAATATTCCCCAAAAGGCCACGAAGGAAGTATCAATACAACTTATTGAAATTCTAAATTTCGAGAAAGAGTATGTTATTGATGAACTCTGTAAAAATTCTGGTCATAGACTGCTGAGGTTACCTCCTTATCATTGTGTTTTCAACCCCATAGAATAAGTTTGGGCATTTATAAAAAACAAATTGAATTCCCCGGACCATTTCAGACTGGGAGAAATCGGGCAAGGTATTTTTGAAGTCTTCATTTGAGTACCTTCCTGAAAATAAAATAATTTAGTCTCTATATTTTCTATTGGGTATTTCGACTTGATATTATATTTCTACCCTGTTCCATTGGACTAGATTGTCCCATTTTCCCATTTTTTGAGTGAGATTTGATGTGTCCCATATGCTCAATACTCGTACTGATATCTAACTCGATATTAATAATAATTATGATATATAAATATATATATATATATATATATATATATATATATATATATATTTCTATGTAAACTATTTTCGGCAAATTTGAAGACAAATAATTCCAAAATAGCTTGTTTTTCTACCATCTGTTTTGTTACCCCACTTCGAATTCGAATTTTCGAGAATCATTCTTCAGTACATATCTAACCCTGGAATGTAATCTTTGTACCAAATTTAATTCTCCCATTTGGTCGATATTCTCCGAAATATAATCTGTTCTATGACCCAAGTAGATTTCACCGGCTGGAGTGCAAAAATCAGGCATGTCAAGAATGTATTTTTCAGCAAAAATAAAAATAAGTATTTTGCCGTTTTCCTTCAAATCTACAGTTTTATATTTGAAAAATATTCAAATTCCAATTTTGATAAAATCCTCCTTCGGCACGTACCTAACCTAGAAATGTAATCCTTGTACAAAATATCATTTCATAATAAGGGTAGTTATTACTGCCTGGGGGGTAATATTCAGACATTGAAGAAATCTATTTTACATCAAAACTATAGAAGGAAAATGGTAAATTTTACAGTTTTTCTTTCAAACAGTTCTATGGATCGAATGTATTCAAATATTCCACGTAAACCACTTGAGATTTTAATTTATGAAAAATCCTCATTACCACTGGAATGTGAGATTTCATTCTTTCATTTCCGATACTATTTGAATTATATTTTTTTTCATATTCACCAATGGAATTCATACATGAAAAAAGTCTCAAGCAAAAAAAATATTATAAAAATTATGTATTTTTGTTAAAGAAACAGTGTTGTAGAAAACAATTTATATAATAATAATGATAATTCTATGAAATCCGATTTGAGCTTTGGCACAATCGAAGTCCTATATGAGACGTACATTAATTCGTCTGATTAGGAGGATTGTTTCATTTTTCAAGCATATTTGATTCTCTTGTTTTTGTTCCTCTCCCTCCAATACTAAGCAATTTATCATGATGTTTGTTATCTTTTATTTTAGTTTTATGATTTCATAACTAATTTAAATTTTATATAATTAGGTTTAGTTTTCCTATAAATAGTAATGTTTGTAAAAATTCCTGATTGTCAACTTCCGCAATTTTTATGTAGCATTAATGCTGAATACATTATTATTATGAACAATGATGCTTATTTTGTTTTGTATTCTACACTTCCCTGATACTTTTTATATTTTAGATCGCTTATGTTGTATTCGGAGGCGATCTCAATGTTGACTTTCTTAATAGCACGAGTACTGTTTTTATACAACTTCAGGATATATTTTTTTCGTTATGGCCTACACCAAATTGTTAGTGTGCCAACTAGGATTACTGAAAATTCAAGTACTCCCATTGATATCATAGTTTCCCCTAATACTGATTTCTGCACCAATGTTGAAGTACTCAACATGGAGGGAATCTCGATCATCATAGTGTGAATTGCAATTTACAATTAAAAAAAGAAGCTCAACCTACTATTTTGAAAACGTATGCTTTGATTACGATTCTTTCCTTGCTAATCTTGTGAATATAAGATGAGATAATATTCATGGTATAGTCGATGTCAATGAATCTGTAGAGTTTTTCAGTGCCAACATTTTTGGACTATTTGATCTACACGCGCCTCTGAAAACGGTTAGAATTGAAAAAAAATCAGCCCCATGGCTTACTGATATTATCAGGCTCATGATGAAGTTGCACGATAAAGCTCACACTGAACACAGGAAATCCAAAACTGCCGAAGACTGGGAGGAATATGAACGCTTGCGTAACGCTAACAGTTGTTTGCTAGCTGAGAACGCACCTCTTTAAATCATAAATTCAAAACAGATCCTAAAAATTTCTGGGAGTTTTTACGATGGCTCAATGTGATACCGAAAGCGGCTAACTGTCCGTCAAATTTTGGTAATGCCGACAGTTACAGCGAGACTTTCGTTAATAAAGTCGCTCCAAACATAACTAATCATCAACTCATCAACACTCATTATGATAATAGGTGAAAAGTATGACTGTGTGCATGTATCGATATAATCGATGAGAGAAAATTGTATTTCGTGCATAAAATAATTTATTGAAATCGTAGCAGAGCGCTTCCGACCCTTAGGTCATCATCAGTGCATACCTGAAAGTAAGTAATATTGATAGAGAACAAGTTACTAATTTTTGTTTTTCTTGGGAAAAAGAATTGAAATATTTTAAATGTGAGGTTACTTGCTCGTCAGGTGTACAAGAAGCCAAAAAGACCAGGTGATATCCCAAGATCAATGAGTGTTGCATAACTTCACGTGACAAACATGTTAAAAAAACCTATCCTAGGCCAGGATGAAAATTGAGATTACATTTCGATATCTTTTATAAGCCATTGTTTATGTGTGATAACTGGACCCGAGTGACAAGATTGACAAGTAAACGATGAAATAGATTGACATCAAAAGTAACTTTGACAACAATAAAATTTCTTTCAAAACCAATAATAGCTTGAGTAGATTTTTGGTGAATACAAAAGACAAAATTGACAAACTTCCCAAAAGTGGCATATATAAGTTAAATTGTGAAGACTGCGATGTAGCCTATATTAGTAGAACTTGTAGACCTTTGGAAGTTCGTATTATGGAAAATTTAAAAAGTAATGAAGTTTCTGCCTTCGGTCATCACTTAAGATTCAACAATCATAATTTTAGTCCAAATAAAAATTCACAAACCTTACATGAGGTCAGTTCCAAAAATTATAATAGATTAGATTTTCTTGAAGACTTACACATTAGTAAGGGAATACTCAACAATATTTTTTGTCTCAACACGCAAATCAATTTGAATAGATCCTATATTCCATTTCATAGACGTCTAAATTAAAATAGTCTTGAACTTTCTCAGCCTTTTTACTCTAATTGACATTTTTATTTTCTTGGTAATCATGCTAATAATTCTCAATTTCCATTCTCTATGATGAGTTCACTTGTATCTTTTTGCAATTTGCCAGCCTCTTTTTCAGTTTTCTCCATACTGAGAACACAAGTCATGTTCTGGATTATCACCTTTTAGACTCTGTTTTACTCCAGCTGTGGGAGTTGTGAAGTTGGGTCAAGTTCTCATTAAACTTGTATCACACTTCTCATCCCCCAGATGGGGTTACACTGAGCCATGGTGGACAACGATTTTTAATTTTATTAGGGAAAATTTAAATTCATTGTCCATGGACACTACCAGAATTATTCAATTGTTTGTTTTTGATCAGGACAGGCCTAGTTAGACTTCTCCCTCAAACTTATATTCAATTTCAATGACTTAAATGTGAGAATTCACGAGTTTTGTCTGGTCTTCCTAGGAGTATTGGAACATATATTTGACAGATGACAGTCCCCATTAGATTGATCATCTTCTAATGTGTTTTTCGTATGACAGGGATATTCCTTTCATGATTCTGATATCTCCATGGTTCTGTGTTCCATGTCAATCTACTTCATCGTTCACTTGTCAATCTTGGCACTTGAGTCCAGCTCTTACACCCTAACAATGGCTTATAAAATATATTGAAATGTAATCTCAATTTTCATCCTGGCCTAGGATAGTTTTTTTAACATTTTTCACGTAAACTTATGCAACACTCATTGATCTTGAGATATTTTATGGTCTTTTTGGCTTCTTGTACACCTGACGAGTAAGTTACCTCACATTTAAAATATTTCAATTTTCTTTCTCAAAAAAAATTTTTTTCAGTAACTTGTTCTCTATCAGTATCACTTACTTTCAGGTACGCACTGATGATGACCTAAGGGTCGAAAGCACTTTGCTACGATTTTAAAAAATTATTTTATGCACGAAATACAATTTTCTTTCATCGATTATTATTATAATAAGCTTCTCAATGTGGAATCAGCAATACATTTCAATTTCATTTGGTGTGGTGAGGAAGTAATAAATAATATCAAGACTATTGCAATGGGACTTGATTGTATTGATATAAAAATGATACAACTTGTTATCCCATATTCGAGCCCACATATTACATACATTGTGAATTTATGCCTCCCTTCAGGGGTATTCCCCCTTTCTTGGAAAAATCCTGACGTCATTCCGGTCCCAAAAAACCCGACACCACCCGCTATTACGGATTTTGGACCACTTTATCCAAGATATTGGAAAAGGTCGTGTCTCTCCAACTGAACTCTTTTCTGAACACGCATCACATCTTGTCCCAGACTCAGTCTGGTTTCCACCAATTTCACAGCACTACATCAGCACTGATGATGAAGTGACTGATGACATTTTCCGTGGTAAACTCATAATGTGTCTCGTGCTTTTAGATTACAGCAAGGCCTTTGCTACACTTGATCATGCTACGCTTTGTACTAAACTAGGTTATTTTGGTTAAGATCCTAACTCTATTTTCTTCTTTTCAAATTATTCATCGCACAATTATCCATTCCTGATGGGTTCTCTGAATATATTCCACTGAATAAGGCAGTATCTTGGGCCCACTTTTATTTTCTTTATATACTGCTGATTTCTATGTATTTTCAAAGCATTGTACATCTCACCAGTATGCCGATGACACCAAATTTATTTTTCCTTCTATACAGAAGACAGTATTTAGGCGTCATCGAAGATCAATGCTGATTTACAAACTATTCTCGCGATATCCAATGCTCATGGTTTGATACTTAACGGTGACAAAACAGATGCTCATTTTTGGTAATTAAAGAGGGAGTACTGAATGATTCATTTTCTATTGAGTTGGATGGACAGACGGTTTCCAGTACTGATTGTTGTAAGAATTGTGGTCTATGGTGTGACATCAAATTGCGATTTGCAAGTCATACGAGTCACTTGTTCAAATCGTCGTTCTGGTGAGTAGGGATAAGGAATGTCTCCAGAGAATCCAAAACGGTTGTATGAGATACAGTTACGGTCTGAAGAAATATGACCATGTTTCCGTTCCCTTTCAGGATTCAGTCTGGCTCTCTTTATCTGAAAGGAACTCACTACAATCGGCGCGTTTTATTTATAAATTGAGGGAATATGAAATATCCCCGTATCTCTTATGTAAGCTGATGAAGCGCAATGTCACCCATGATCGTGATATGAAGTTTGCTGATCTTCTTAGTCTTCCCAGGCGTACTATTAGTCAGTTTCAACGGTATTTTTTTTTACCCAACAACTATCGTATGTTTTCAATGTTTTCCCTTTAGAACGATAAAATACTATCATATTGTTTGATTGTTTTACAATCCATGTTTGTACTGTACTTATTATTTCCATGGCACAACTCATAGAGCTTTGAAAAAGAAATTGAAGAATTTCAAAACGTCAGCAATAATGAAATAGTGTCTGATTTTTCAAATCCCCAACACCCACTATATCTAAACCTACAATGATTAGATATTTTTGAACCGATTTGATTTACGTGTTTGGACCAGTTCAGTTTGTCGTAATTAACCAAAGTAGCATCGTCTGCAAATATAATGATAAGTTCTGGAAAAAAGTAGAGTAGAGTATTGTTATATATATATATATATATATATATATATATATATATATATATATATATATATATATATATATATATATATATATATAGTTCCCAGCAGTTCGGGTGGTGGACCTCTTTTGCCATATAATTTTAGTTCTTTTAATAAGTTACTGTCGAAAGCCCTAGGGTAATGCCAGCATGTCCCCCAAAATCCTACAGATGGCATTAATGGTTCAACAACCATGCCTAAAATCGAACTGATTTTCGTGCAGGAGAGAGTACTTCTCGAAATATTTGATTAATCTTTTTTTCAAAAGTATCTCTATTATTTTAGACAAAACTGGATAAGCCGGTAATTATCCCGTAATTTTTCATTTCGTTTTTTTAGTATGGGAATTAGTTTTGATATTTTAAGTGCATCTGGAAACAAGCCATCACTAAAACATGCATTTATCAAGAGTGTAGTGGGGGGATTAAAAAATCCGTGGTCTCTTTAGGTTATAAAAGTCGAAACTCTTGGTATGTTTAAAATAACTGATTGCATTTATAACTTCAAGAGGTTATAGGTCCTAGGAAGGAGCATGTGTTGACGGGTGGTACATATATAAGGAAATTAGTAGCTTCCAAATTCGAATGCGTGAGAGAATTCATCAAATTGTGCAACGGTGGCGAAAAAATCTAAGAATATGTCAAGTTCAACAAAAGTGTCTTGAAATCACTTTCACGCGTATTTCAATTGGTTTCCAGCTGTCTCTAGGTATTTATGATGAAGTCTATCTCTGTCCTTTATGAAAATTACGTTATCAGTTACGACGTTTCGTACATACAAGGTGATTTTATTATTATTCGAGAAACTTTATTCCTGGACTCTTTTCATCATTCAGCTACACACACCCCTGAGTCCATACGTATTTCAACATTTATTTGCACATAATTGAGCATAGCCAATAAGAATAACATACATTGAATGACTAGGTTTCCTCTACCATAGAGAGAATCAAAATCTATGAGTGGGTGTATTTCCAATACTTATATGGGTTATCGACATTCCATAAAAACGAAATAATTACGTATATCAGTATTGTTCTGAAGATGTGGTTCAGTTTTGATATTTTTCGGTATTTCGAATGAAAATCGTTGAGCCGTTTTGAATTCTCATTTTTTTTAATGGAATACTGTGATCGTAAGTTCATGGCAGACACTTCAATACCTAATGATATCCATGGTTTTTTCTTTTTATGTTTGATTTTCTGTTTTGGAAAGGCACGTTTGAAGTTCATTTGGAGCAATTTATTGAATATTGTGAATTGGTTGTCTTCGTGTAATACTCTGAGCCAATTTGTTTGTGTGCAATAATTGTGAAACATCTCAAAATTAATTCAACTATATAGTCTGCTGAAATGAAATTAGCTTTTTTTAATTTTAATTTTTATGTTATTAGTTGAGTGATACAACTGAATATGGCCTCATGATCCGAAATACCAGAGGGTGTAACAAGCGTTGTGACATTTTCAAGGTTACTGCACAGCTAGTCAATGAGAGATTCTTTGTCTTTGGTCGAGCGTGTTGGCTCAATGATATGCATTTTTAAATTACTGGATTCTAGAATACCTTGTAGCATTTGTGTGATATTGTTGTGAGTTTCATTGAAATCTATATTGAAGTCGCCCTCTACAATGATATAAGACTTTATAGGTGAGTTAGATAACAACATTTCCAACTTTTCAAGTAATCCATTCACATTTGACGAGGGTGATCTGTATATACATGTGATAAAGATGTCTAGTCCCTTACAGAAGACCAATGAGAATTCAAACGTTTTCTCTTCTATAAGTGTATTGTATTTGACTATTTCAGAGAAGGAATAATTATTTGAAAGAGTATCGCGTATAAAAATTATCGTGCCGCCATGTGATGAACTTGGATGAACTTGGTCTTGAGTATTTCGGTATAGAAATATAACCTGGTAGATTAATACTTCCGTCAATGAATAACCAGTGTTCGGTGATTTTGTTTCTCAGAGACTGAATATTAAGTAACATCAATTAAAGTTTGAGACTGCCCGCTTGCCCACCTCTAAAAAATCGTCAGCAATATCGGCTTTCTGAGAATTTTCAGGGAATTGAGATATACAGGTAAGTACACTTGGAGAAGATGTTTCATAAATTCCACTCACAGTAGGCAAATTAGCATCATTTTCTAATGTAGGGCAAGTGTCCATGAAATGGAATACTTGAGGTTTGAGTAGCCATAAATGATCGATAAATCAAGAAAAATCCCGCAAAAAAATTCACAAATTTTTATATCAAAATATAAATATAAAAATATAATGCTTTTTTCAAAAGAAGTGCAATTGCTCCGTTTTAGGGAGTCTGGTGGTTAAGATGGGATACCCTTTATTTTCAAAATGGGATAGTAATTTATATGTTAATTTAGGTACTTATCAAATTTATTGCGAAATGATAACGAAGTTTTAATTGAAAATATTTTATTGGACATAAACATATTAAAATAAACAAGAGAAGCAAAATTATTAAAATAAATAAACAAAAATAGACATTAACAAAACACTATAATCGCTTGCAACTTACACATTGGATCCAGCCTTCTCCTTTTTTACTCTCACTAAAATTGGTTTCACAATAAAAGCATTCAGGGTTAATGTCTTCTTCAGATGCGATAGAATCCACGTCCTTTTCAAACTTAGCAATGGGTTCTTCTTGTTTTCAGTTTTTCCCACTTTTCTCTTTATATTAGGACGTTTTTAAATTTTTTTCGATCGTTTTTGCTCCAATGAATGTTTTAATTCTTTTTTGTAAGGAATCCTGGTTGAAACAACAGTTTTACTAGTTTTTTGCAAGTCTGTTGTGGTTTCCTAGTCACTTTGGGATAAGGTAGAATTATTTCCAAAGTACGGGGTCTCGCTCGAAACTTCTTCTTGGCCTTCCGACGTTGAAAGTTGAGGCGTGTAGGGGGTCTTCCCTTCTGATATTTCCGATGGCCCCGGTGGTGTTTCAGGTAGCACTTCTTGTTGATCCTCATCTACTACGTTATCATTTTCATTGAGATTTGAAACAGTTTCCGCAATTTCTCACATATTATTGTAAACGTGAACCTCTATATGCACCAGAAAACATATCTTCGGTGAAAACGTTACGATCAACTGGATATATATACCTGTCGTTCTAAAACCATTTATGGCGATTGTGGGAGTGCTGGCTCGTAAATAAGCTTTACCAAATTTTCCTGCAATTTGATATACACTGTGTCCGTAAAGTATGGAACAAATTCATTTTTAGCTAAACAGGTCATTTTAAGAAATAATCCTGAAACACGTCGATTTTTCATGTTAATTTACCGTATTTCAAAATAATAATCTAATATACAGGGTGAATTACGTTCGAGTAATGACGTCACCGTCATTTTTTTTAAATGGAACACCCCCATTTTGTCTCAATTTTCGGATTACTCCAGCTGAGCTGATTCCAAAAATGTATCACATGTTGATTCCAATTGGTACAGGGTGGACAAAAATACAATAGTTTTGTGTGTGCTCATAAAGTAACGCGTAACATTCTTTATTAGGTAAATTAACAATATTATCAAAAATACTTATTGTCTAGCGGCAATTGGTTTAAATGTAACACCCCGTAGTTTGCTACATGTTTAGAGTAATAAAAATGAGCTGTTTCCAAACATGTTTGGTACTTGTGGTCTAGCAGACAGAATATGACAAAAAATATTTCTTATCTATTTATAAAAAACATAGTCGTCTACTTTTTTGGGAAATGTCATTATTTGTTTAGTAATTTATTGATGTTCAGTGACAGTTTAGTACTACAATATTTTTGGTATTCATGAATATTCGAATGATTGCTTAGATTTAATTGGAGGTGTGAAACAAAGAATTGAAATACTTATGATGATTGGGTATGGAGACAGATCGCGAACTCAGATGGAAGTGTGCAATTTGTTTAATGATAAATATCCAGAAAGACCTATAACGCGTTCAACAGTCAGTAAGATTGAAACGAAATTTCGAGAAATTGGTAATGTTGAAAATGTACGCAAATCAGGTCGTCCCCCTGCAAATGCTGATACAGCATTAGATGTTTTACTGAGTTTTGAAGAAGATGCGCACACTTCTGTTCGTAAAGTTAGTCGCTATATCGGTGTTAGCAAAACAACGGTACACAAACTATTGAAGCTTGAAAAATGGCATCCTTATAAAATCAAACTTGTGCAAGAATTAAACGATAGAAGACTCCAATTTTGCGAAGAAATGATGGATAAATGTCACCGAGACCCTCTCTTGATACAAAACTTTATTTTTTCTGCTGAGTCCACTATCATGTTAAATGGTGAGGTTAACCGTCAGAATTGTAGATACTGGGCAAAAGAAAACTCCCACTGGATGCGTGAGCATCATACACAATACCCTCAAAAGGTAAATGTATGGGCTGGAATTGTACGAAATCGAATCATCGGACCCTACTTTTTCGAAGGTAATTTAAACGGGGCAACGTACCTTTAGTTTTCAAGGGGGTATCTCGTACCTACTTTACGTAATTTGTTTCCCAGCAGACGTAATCCTGGAGGTTTTGATGAAAGTTTATGGTTTCAACAGGATGGTGCACCTCCACATTATGCTGTAGATGTTAGAAGGTACCTAGATGAAATTTTTCCGAACAGGTGGATTGGTAGACGTGGACCCACTGAATGGCCAGCGAGGTCACCAGATTTAAATCCTCTGGATTATTTTCTGTGGGGCCATCTGAAGAATGTTATTTATAAAACGAAACCAGCAAATATTGCAGATGTACAAGAGAAAATTCGAACAGAAATAAACAATATTACGCAAGAAACCATACACAAGGTTCAACAAGAATTTGTACACCGTTTGGGTTACTGTCAAATACAGCAAGGGCTGCAGTTCGAACATTTATAAAGTCATGTATTCCAGCATATTCTGTCCGCTAGACAATAAGTATTTTTGATAATATTGTTAATTTACCTAATAAAGAATGTTACGCGTTACTTTATGAGCACACACAAAACTATTGTATTTTTGTCCACCCTGTACCAATTGGAATCAACATGTGATACATTTTTGGAATCAGCTCAGCTAGAGTAATCCGAAAATTGAGACAAAATGGGGGTGTTCCATTTAAAAAAAATGACGGTGACGTCATTACTCGAACGTAATTCACCCTGTATATTAGATTATAATTTTAAAATACGGTAAATTAACATAAAAAATCGACGTGTTTCAGGATTATTTCTTAAAATGACCTGTTAAGCTAAAAATGAAATTGTTCCATACTTTACGGACACAGTGTATAGTGACTACTCTTCCAGGATGATTAGGGGAGCGAGGGGCTTGTTGTAACAGGGGTTAGTAGAAACAGGCTCTCTTCACTAGGATCTTGAACTTTATTAGCGTATTTCTTTGACTCGATTTGACCTATAAACCGCGCCGCATCATGTTGCCATAGCCAGTGTCCCGCCGGCCGGCGCAGTGAGCGGAAGTGTGCACGCGCTTCATTTCTGCCAGTTAATATAAAATTGTACTGTCGTAAAATTTTGGTTTGCGTTATTATTATCGACTAATTTCAAACTTTCTATATCTTATTTACATGCAAATTTATCTATCTCTGATAATGTGTAACAGTCTTTAAGATTGCTAAATTGTTTAAATAGTTATCTTGATAAATGTTAAAAATCATACCATGGGGTTAGTTGTAACAAAACCCCGGGGCTTGTTGTAACGTGTTACAACATGCCCCAAGGTATGTTGTAGATACCTACTTATTTTTTTTCCTTTCTTCTAGAATGAGGGTGCATGAAAGAAAGTCAGAGCGGGCAACACAAAGCCAAGAAGTGTACGTGTTAGCGGCAGCTGAAGTTTTAGAAAAAAATGCAGTATTCGGAAAGCTAGTCAGACTTTCGTATTATGTCACATCTCTCTTTATAGATACATAGAGAAAAAGAAGAATAATGAAAGTTTAAGAGTTGGTTATGTTAAGCCTAGACAAGTATTTACTGCAGAAGAAGAAGGTAAGATGGTGTGCAGTTTAACGCTTAAAACATGCCTCCTTCTTGGCATCAAAATAACATGGCTGGTACTGACTGGTTCCAAAATTTTATGCGCAGAAATCCACATTTATCTTTAAGGACACCAGAAGCAACGTCTTCAAGTCGAGCGACGTCTTTCTATAAGACTAACGTTAATTCATTCTTCGAAATATATCAACGACTTCTCCAAAAATATCAGTTTAATGCTTCTCGAATATGGAACATTGATGAAACAGGGGTCATAACGGTTCAAAAACCTAAGAAAATAGTAGCTGCTCGTGGCCAAAAGCAAATTGGTGCTATCACATCGGCTGAGAGGGGAACTCTTGTATCACTTGCCTGTGCCTCTAACGCTGCGGGTAATTTTATCTCACCGATGTTCGTTTTTCCCAGGCTCAAATATTCTGAAATGTTTATTCGTCGTGGACCTCCAGATTGCATTGGAGCTGGTAATTCCTCTGGATGGATGACCGAAAAATATTTTTTAATTTTTATGGATCATTTTATCAAACACGCAAAACCCACCAAGGAAGAGCCAGTTCTGTTGCTACTTGATAACCATAGCTCACACGAGAATATTGGAGTTGTTGAAAGAGCCAAATAAAATAATGTCATCATGTTATCGTTTCCCCCGCACTGCTCCCACAATTTGCATCCTTCAGACGTGGGAGTGTACGGCCCTTTGAAAAATTACATAAATAGGGCACACACAGCATGGATGCACAACAATCCGGGGAAAACGATGACAATATATGACATCCCAGGTATTGTGAGAGAGTCGTTACCGCTTGCCTTAAAACCCTGCTAATATTATGAGTGGATTTAAAGCTTCTGATGTATGGCTTTTGGATGCTGATATTTTCCAAGACTCCGACTTTGCGCCATCTTATGTTACTGATCGTCCAGATCCTACACAAGAGCCGGATGTCGTAAATGTCACAGACAATTTATCATTGAATCTTGAAAACCCATAACTATCACATTCTGCCCCTGAATTAGATATAAGCCAAATCGAAACTGCGAACGAACCAACTCCAAGTTGCTCCAGTCTACAAAAAACTTTTTCGTTATCGAAGATTAGACCTCTACCAAAGGCGCCACCAAGAAAAACTAATACAAATAGCGGACGCAAAAGAAAATCTACAGTATTGACGGACACTCCTGAGAAAGAAGCTTTACAAAAGGAATATGAGAAAAAGATGAAGAAAAAACAGAAAAAAGATGACAAAATTGAAGGAAAAGGTGAAGGAAAGGGAAAGAGGAAAGGCAAAAGTAAATCAACAAAAAAGAAAACCGGACTGGACAGAGCTAAAAAAAAGATTTTATGTTCAGATTCAGAATCTGAATCAGAAGAGTGGTATTGTCCGATATGTGGTGAAGCTTACACAGATTCAAATAAAGAAGATTGGGTCGAGTGTATCATTTGTAAGATGTACATGTAGGATGTGTTACAGGAGACACTATATCTTTTATTTGTATTAATTGTTGCTCAGATGAAGACTAAATTAAATTATGATGAAACCCACCAAATGTTGATTCTTATATAAGTGCAATACTTTGTTAGATATATATTGAAAAGATAATTACGAAGCATACCTTAGATTTAAATAAAATTATTGTTAATTATTGAAAGTGTATATAAAAATGATTTTGATAAGAATTACATAATACCTACTTCAGAAAGATGACAATTTTGTTAAAAATAAACAAGGAATAAATGATTAGAGGTATTATTGTTGTTTTTTTTTTACTTGCCCCGGTAGACGTTACAACTTGCCCCAAGCACGAGGTAAGTTGTAACACCGCACTTCTTCTAGAAAATAATTGATTGTAAAATAATGACCAATAGTTATGGTATTATTTTTCCTTGATTTGGTGGAGGAAGAGTTACAGCATCCATCCACCTTTATTTAGTAGCAATTTAATCAATGGATTTCGAAATATATTAGTTTTCATGAAAAATGTTACAACAAGCCCATCGCTCTCCTACGTAGAAAACATTCAACTTCTTGACTGTAGAAAGTTGAAAGGGGAGCCATGAATGAAACATCAATGGGTTGCATTCTGTGGCTACAATGCCGAGGTAAACACAGAATAGTAACATAATACTTTCCGGATTTTTACTATAACGTTCAAGTTTTGTGTGTGGGTTTTATGTCCATCCAAAATCAATGATGTAGGGGCATCTTGGGATGCAACAGGGAACTCCAAAAAATGGTTAAACCATTGCTCAAATAAATCAAGTTGCATCCAACCTGTGGAATGACGGGCACAAATTGTTTCAGCAGGCGCACCATTTAGAAACTCTGCTTTTATGCGAATACGTGGAAATTCAATCATTGGAGGGATGTAGCTGCCAGCAGCATTCATACAAATAACTGCGGTATACAAAGTGCCACGTTCAACGGAAGTAAGTGACGAGGGACATCCCTGAACGGTGGTGATCCCTGTCTCAACAACGTTGTAGATTTTTGATAGCGAATAATTATTTTTTTGTTGAAGTGGTTCAAGTAGGCCAAATAGTTTAAAAACATTTATTTGGTTGAAACTTCTGGCACGTGCGGCTGAGATTGCTTCTGGAATTCGAAGGGATAGTCTATTTCTTTCAAGGAAATTTTGCAACCAGTGCCAACTAGCTTGCTTCTTAACGCTATTAAAGTGGTGTGGTATATTATTCTATACAGCAAACTGAAAAGCTGAACGTCGCACTGAATCAGTGGTCAAACCAAACATCATTGTCCCCATGTTGGTAATAAACCGAACAGGGTCCGTTTCTTTCGCTTTGTTAGACGTAACAAGTCTGCTACCTAAACTTTCAAGTGAATCTTTTCTTATTTTGTTTTTGCCTTCAACACGACGTTCTAAAGTACTCTTTGGTACGTGGCAAAGTTTTGCCGCTTTCAGATAACCACATTCTCGATTTAAAACTATGTCTGTTGCTTTTTTCATGTTCTCCTCAGACCACTTCTGTCGGAGGGTTTTCCTTGAGTATCCACCCGCCATACTGTGTATCTATTGTTACTGCAAGAAGAATCAGGTAAATAATATTATCAATATAGTTTAGGTGAAATGGGATATCTTATTTTAAACAAATGCCACACATCTCGTTTTATCTATACCTCTACCGTTGACTTCCGTAACTTTTACAAACTCAACCTTAAAATATATTGATGAAATTTCATGCCTACATCAACGTTTAACATCTTATCTTACCCTTCAAAAATTATCAATACATTTTCGTCACAAATAAAGAAGCAATCCTTACTAATTGAAAATATTGAAAAACATAAAAACTTACGTGTGCCAACAATCACATTCACTATGAAACTGAAAGTCTGTTAGCAAGTTAAAAATCAGTACAGCTTGCGCTTGGGCAATATTTCGCTAGATGGCAACACTCGTTTCACATAAAATAAATGGTATCCCGTTTCAGCTTACTGTTCCATTTTAAAGGCACTTCCTCTGATAATTGTTTTCAAGACGGTTGTTTGACGTCTCTCATAGTAATCAATTGAATATTTGATCTTACTGAGTATGTCAGATATGATGGTGGGATGATTTTCACCTGCATGAAATAGTAAATACCAAAGTGTCCATCGCGATGAAGATCGATTTGTTAGGGAATTCAATAGTTGTAAAGTTAGGAATTTTTCGGTTTGTACTGAATTACCAAAATTAATTTATGAATTATTTTTGAAGACCAGACTCTCTTGAATGTATTCTCGGGATGTACAATACTTCCATACACAGTCTGATGTAATTTTCTTTGGCCAGCAAAATCATGAGATTTTCATAGACCAATAGAAACACCATAAGTATCAATGAAAAAAGGGGTACAGTTTCATTAGTTTCTGAGGACACTCATTACGCATAACACTAATCCACACTATGCCTTTATTACAGTCAAAAAGTCAAGACTTCAATCCTCCACCCACATCGTCAAATGTATATGAGAAAAAATGCCCCTTGATTGCCACAGTCAGCACCGGAACATATTTGGAAGTAGGGGAAAAGGGAAAGTCATACTACATAAATAAAATAACATTTTTAATTTTTCAAACATGTATGCATTTGATTTTTCATCTTCAGCAGATATACTGGAATATATATATATATATATATATATACATATATATATATATATATATATATATATATATATTTATACAATTCACAAAGGGATGTCGTGAAGGAAAACATATACTTACTGGAGTGAAGTGGTCTTCACCATTTCGAACTACGCATCGAAATAAGTTTTTTACCTTTTAAATCGGCCAAAAAGTACCGTACTGAAAATAGAAAAGCCCTCCTTGAAAAGGCTGTTCAAGGCCGGCTTCATTTTCAGTCATATACAGAAAGCCTGGGGGGAGGCTGCAGTGGTGTTCATGACAAATACTTGGAGACGTCCGGCAGGGAAACCAAAGTCTTATCGCCCCATCAGTCTCACCCCTCACAAAAAACAGTTCGCCTATCAAGCAGACAAATCAACGATTAATGTTCTACAATGTTAAGTTGAAAGCATTGAAAATACATACTTCACCAAAGAAATGGCTCTAGGTGCATTCATAGAAATAGACTCCATAATTAGATCACTAGAGGGAAGGAATATAAACACCTCACTGATCGGATGGATACATGCAATACTGAAAAGCAGTATCACCGTAGCTGAGTTCGGAGAGAAAACGGTCAGAATGACAGCGGAAAAAGGTTATCCCAAGGTGAGGTCCTATCGTTTTTGCGGTAATTGACCGTGGATGATCTAATGGTGAAGTTACATGACTCTGGAATTACAACTCAACGATATTTTTTTTTATTTCACGACCCTAGGAAAACAAATTTTCGATTTCGACATATTTTATAAATTTTTCCTCTTTATTTCCCTCAGAGTTCTCAAAATATTGATAAGGTCAGGTGCCGTCTGATCTACTAAGGATCACCCAATCTGAAAGTGTAATAGGGCATCATGTGGTATTTTGTATTAAACATTCCAATAATTTTCCCAAATGGAATAGTTAACGCATTCCGCTTTCGACTCGTTTATTCTCGAGGAAAATTAAAAATATTAGAAATAGTTATTTCCTTCCATTCAATTTTATTGTGGAAGGTAATGAACACATCATGCAAAAATTTTTCCACAAAAAAATTACTTCGACACAATGATGATTCCAACATTTACTTCTACCTCATTACTCATCACATTTCCATGAAATGAACATTAGGAAGTTTCTCTTCGTTAGGAAAAACGGAGCAATGAAATCGAAATCTCATTATCCTAATCATTTTTCAATCGATCAGTCGAAAAAGTTCTGGAAAAATGCTTGTTACCATAATGAATATGGAGGAAATACTAATTCTTTTCACAAAACATAAACATGTCTTTTGGCGATAAAAATCATTGAAGAACAGAACACGTACTTTGTCACACCGTCAAGCGTGGAGGGGTAAAATAAACTTTCTGTGAAATAATCCAATTTATCCAAAAGGGTGCATTGAAGGAAAAATAATGAATAAGGCTCGCGTTTTAGTTTGCATCAGAAGGTGATAGGATTGCATGGAAGACATATTCCGTAGAGAAACTGTTTTTATTCCATTTGTATACTCAAACACCACTTGATATCCTGACAAACTATGAGAATGATCTAAAAAAACACATGTCACAATTAAAATGCAGCACTCTTCAGTTAGTTGAGTGAAATTTCAAATTATTCTGCTCCAACTCCCCAGAGGCGGTCTGACATACGATATGTGATATCAGGGATATCAGGTGTGGAGGCCCTGGGGCAACAAAGGAGTGGAGGCCCCTAATTATTTTTCAAACACTTTTTATTTTATTTATTTATTGCGGAACAAATGAAATTATTTCGACACGAGCATATGTAGGTATGATGAAATACAAGAAATAAACTAAATTACAGCGTAAACGAATGGATTCTTGTGAGTTTTTTTCGACGAAAAATCATTGATGATTTCGGTCAAATCCAGCATCCGGAGAAAATCATTCTCAATGCTAGGAAGCGCTAACTTTGATAGGCGGCTTTGTCTCATCGTAATTCGCCTATTTTTTACATTTTTCATTTTGGAAAATGAGCGCTTTTCAGTGCAATTTGACATCATCACATTCTCAGTTGTAATATCACAAGAGAGTGAAAATAATTCGACAGATTTTCGAAAACTTGTTGCTAGGCAATAGACCAACTGGCTCGAGTGGCTATTGCCAACAAGTTTGAGAAAGAAAACTAGATAATTATTTTCTACTATATCGAACTCTCGTGTGGTATTCTTTAGATTATTTTTTGATGTTACGATCATAAACACATTTCCTTGCGAAATTATATAATGTACTGAACCGGTTTTGATTCATTTCACACTTTTCATGCGAATTGATGACAGACGTCAAATAAATAAAAGGTTGTCAGACAATGAAAACAAAATACCTCAAATTATTCCCGCGACAATTTTCTAGGTAGAATATTCCCTCTATTGATTGGCCAAAACGTATATGAATTATTTGAATTGAACGTTTCCATTGGTTTCCAGCAATGTCAAAAAATAATCACTGTAATTTCAATGTTTGAGAATGTAGCTCTGGAATTTTGGTTTTCAAGAATTTGATAGTAGAACATCTTAGATAGATAGATATATAGTCCTTTTCAGAAGGATTTACATTCGTTGCGGAATGTCATCCTTCTCTTAGACTCACACTTTCAGATTTCGGGGATTTCTCTGTTACAAGCGCGCCACTCAGCGGACACTTGTCAACGCCAATGAATAGGAAAAACAGGTATCGATGGACAAAGTGTTTGTAGAATCGGCAGAAAAATAGTCAACAGAATTTGAACTTCTGTTCTATTATGGAATGCGCACAGGGCTCTTATAAATAATTTGATGCAATCATATTCATAAATTGAAATATTATTTTCTTTTGCTTATGATTATTGAATTTCATTGTGTATCTAGATCGCTTGTGTCATTCGAAGAATACATCGACAGAAAATCCTTCATTTAATTAAAAAAAAAATATATATTTTTTTAAATTCAATTGTTCTTGTTTTTACAGCTGATTTCGATACGATATAATATTTTGTATAATAGTATGATGTTTTACTTGGTGATTGTTTTTCGCATATACACATGATTCATCAGATGGAAGAATAATATTAACCATGGATTTTGACAAGAATACGAAACATGTTTTTGGATGTTTAAAACGAAAAATGAGAGGAAAAAGTGGGAGAACTACTCTTTCGTTGTCAGATTTTGTATATATAATTTTGCATATCCTTCAGTATTTGTTAGGAAATTTTACCTAAAAATTTATATTGTGGAGGCCCCTCTCTTGTGGAGGCCCCGGGGCTGCAGCCCCGTTTGCCCCCCTCTTAATCCGGCTCTGTGTGATATTATTTCCAGTCCAATCTGAGAAAGTTCACTAATAACAACAAGCAGTTATTTACCCTTTTTGCAGCCGATAAACTGGAAAATGATATATATTTATATATATATATATATATATATATATATATATATATATATATATATATATATATATATATATATATTGTTGTTAGGTAATGTTTATGAAATAATTAAAATGACAATTCTTTATTATTATTAGGTATTCAAGTTATCGTGATTCATGCTATGTTTGTTTTACAATTTTTCTATGCTTTTTTCCACTCTAGAATCTTATAACATGCTCTGGTCAACGCATTTGTATCAAATTGTTAGTCGGGAAGTATCTCTATTGTCGTAGGTGTGTGACCAACAATACATTCATGTTAAATACGAAATAAAAAGAATATAGAAATCTTAATTCATGAAAAAACTTTGTATTTCAAGTGGGTCAAATGGTATACAAGTTGGAACATCCTGTATGGTAAATCATATCAGGAGGAAACCCAACAGCGAGATGTCAAAAACTATGCGAGGCAAACACTGAAATATAAAAATTATGAAAACAGAAAAATGTCAAATATGAATTTTATCCAAATCTGTAGATATAATATAAGGTCTAGAATAGTACATTGTAAATAAAATCATTAGAATACGTTAGAATAACTAATTATCGGATAGAAAGTGGCAATATATTTTAAAATTTGGGGAAATAAACAAAATGTGCGGGTTGCCAAGAGGAACTGTAACAAGCTTTGAAGAGATGAAAAAATTTGAGAAAAACATTTGTATGAAATTTTGGAAGAGGAGTTATAGTAAATTACAGAAAAAAAAACAAGCAAAACCCTCCAAAAACGTGATAATTAATTCAGATATCAATGGGAGAATGAACACATGAGAAAATTCCACTCACCTTAGTAACAGAACAAGAAATCCTGTCAATGCCATGCTCAGGTACAAAAGTTGGTTTGATGCAAGGAAGCTATAATTTCCAGTGGCACGAATACTTCCAAGAGGCAGCAGAACAACACACAAGAAGAATAACAAGGTATTCAATACGCAGAACTGACTAAAGTGCATTGTATCAGGTCTGGAAACTCATATTGTTATTTGTTCTTTCGTGTCCTTTTCGGTTGATCATTCAATAATTTTCGATGCCAATGGACGTTTTTATAACTTTCAAACATTCATTTGACGAGTATTTATCACAAGTAACAAATTTCACCATTTTATAATATTGTTTTAGTGATTTTCTGCACCCTGTGTTTATCTTTTGAACATCCAACCTCATTTCTTCCCACAAAACAGCATATTTGACATCTAGTTTTGCGCAAAGTTGGCACTACCTACTGAACCGACTGCTGATGACAGATATGATCCATTATTCCTTGGCGTACCGAATGAGCTGTGATAAGGTGAAGAGAGTGTTGAAAAAGAGTAAGAAAACATAGCCAGAGTTTCATTTTTGTTATGATAGTTATTCATTCTTAAAATATTTAAAGGATAGGGAAATCAATGAAACATTATAAATCATCAATAAATGATAAAAGCACCAATCATATATATATATATATATATATTTATTTATATATATATATATATATATATATATATATATATATTTATATATATATATATATATATATATATATATATTAATATATATATATATATATATATATATATATATAACGTCTGCAATTATTATCTATGAAAACAATTATTTCGGCATTCAGACAGGAAAATGACAACTTAAAACTGAAAAATAAAAATGTGGATCGGCCAGGAATCGAACCTGGGACCTTTCGATTTCTAGTCGAACGCTCTACCGTGTGAGCTACCAGTCCATGCTAGAAACCGGCGATTCACATCTTTAAATTCAGTTCCATGTTGGTGACGAAGATGATAATGGGGGTTATTGTGATGTATGCAAACATTATCGTATACAACCTAATTAAATTTAATTGTTCATTCCTGGTGTCGATCCTATTTTGGATCTTCGACCAACTTCAAAACTCGAAATTCTCAGGTGTGTATAACTAGAGCCAAGTAATATATAATATATAGTGGAAATTAACGTCTGTAATTATTATCTATGAAAACAATTTTTTCGGCATTCAGACAGGAAAATGACAACTTGAAACTGAAAAATAAAAATGTGGCTCGGCCAGGAATCGAACCTGGGACCTTTCGATTTCTAGTCGAACGCTCTACCGTGTGAGCTACCAGTCCATGTTGGAAACCGGCTATTCACATCTTTAAATTCAGTTCCATGTTGGTGACGAAGATGATGATGGGGGTTATTGCGATGTATGCAAACATTATCGTATACAACCTAATTAAATTTAATTGTTCATTCCTGGTGTCGATCCTATTTTGGATTTTCGACCAACTTCAAAACTGGAAATTCTCAGGTGTGTATAACTAGAGCCAAGTTATATATAATATATAGTGGAAATTAACGTCGGTAATTATTATCTATGAAAACAATTTTTCCGGCATTCAGACAGGAAAATGACAACTTAAAACTGAAAAATAAAAACGTGGATCGGCCAGGAATTGAACCTGTGACCTTTCGATTTCTAGTCGAGCGCTCTACCGTGTGAGCTACCAGTCCATGTTAGAAACCAGCGATTCACATCTTTAAATTCAGTTCCATGTTGGTCGAGCGTTCGACTAGAAATCGAAAGGTCCCAGGTTCGATTCCTGGCCGATCCACATTTTTATTTTCCAGTTTAAAGTTGTCATTTTCCTGTCTGAATGCCGAAAAAATTGTTTTCATAGATAATAATTACAGACGTTAATTTCCACTTCTCCATTTACTTGGCTCTAGTTATACACACCTGAGAATTTCGAGTTTTGAAGTTGGTCGAAGATCCAAAATAGGATCGACACCAGGAATGAACAATTAAATTTAATTAGGTTGTATACGATAATGTTTGCATACATCACAATAACCCCATCATCATCTTCGTCACCACCATGGAACTGAATTTAGGATGTGAATCGCCGGTTTCTAACATGTACTGGTAGCTCACACGGTAGAGCGTTCGACTAGAAATCGAAAGGACCCAGGTTCGATTCCTGGCCGATCCACATTTTCATTTTTCAGTTTTAAGTTGTCATTTTCCTGTCTGAATGCCGAAAAAATTGTTTTCATAGATAATAATTACAGATGTTGATTTCCACTATATATTTCATATTACTTGGCTCTAGTTATACACACCTGAGAATTTCGAGTTTTGAAGTTGGTCGAAGATCCAAAATAGGATCGACACCAGGAATGAACAATTAAATTTGATTAGGTTGTATACGATAATGTTTGCATACATTACATTAACCCCCATCATCATCTTCGTCAACAACATGGAACTGAATTTAAAGATGTGAATCGCCGGTTTCTAACATGGACTGGTAGCTCACACGGTAGAGCGTTCGACTAGAAATCGAAAGGTCCCAGGTTCGATTCCTGGCCGATCCAAATTTTTAATTTTCAGTTTTAAGTTGTCATTTTCCTGTCTGAATGCCGAATATATATATATATATATATATATATATATATATATATATATATATATTCTTGAATTTCTGGGAATAAAAGTCTGATTCAATAAATTTGTATGTTTCTTTTTGAAGACGTTTCGACATGGTATCTATCATCTTCAGGTTAAAAACACAAAAATAATTGAAAACATGTAATTTTAAACATAATACGTTACTTAACACTGTTATGTTCACTAAATGAAACAGTCTTTACAGTTTTATATCTTTTACTTATTCAAAAAGACTGTTACAACTTTCTATCAAAATTGACAGTAGTCCTCTACTCATGAATGACCTGATCCTATATACATGAATACAGAGTATACAACTGTAACTTAACCAATTAATGGAAATACACAACATCTCCCCTTTACATTATATTTACTCAGAATTTTATATTCATTAGATCTAATTCATTATAAAATCTTTGAATCGATTAGGAAGAGTGATATTACGTTTACTTCTGTAATTTTGCTGATTTTCTTCATGAATTTGTGATGATGGCTCCTCATTTGATGTTGATATATTTTTTTCATTTTCCAATGAACCATCAGCAATGATTTCTACCCTCTCTGAGCAATTATCACATATATTTGTATGTTCACTCACTCAATTGTCACCTTTTGAAACCCTCAAATGTATACTGTTCCTTCTATACTCAGTTCCATCCGCATCTTCAACTATATAAGAACGTGGAGTACCAGCTTTTTCATTACTACGCCAGGCTCCCATTGATTGTTTTTTTATAGTTATGTTTTGCCCTACATTTAATTCTTTCCTTTCTCTACAAACTTTGTCATGTTGATGCTTTGCCACTGCTTGTTTTTTCAATATTTGGGTATGAGCATCATCTAAGGACACTCTATTTGGTTTCAACAAATTATCACTAGCAGGTATTTTTGTTTTCAAACTTCTATTCATAATTAATTGAGCAGGTGATAAACCAATACCTTCTATGGGAGTTAATTCAATAGTGCAAGATTCAAATCACAACTTTTTTTTAAAATATTTTTTGCAATCTTTACTCCGCTTTCTGCTAACCCATTACTTTTAGGGTATCGAGGACTACTGGTCACAATATTAAAATTATATTCTCTTGCAAAATTTCTCATTTTAAAGGAAGAAAATGGTACATTATCAGAAACCAACAAATCGGGTACACCATGTGTAGCAAAACAAATTTTTAATTTATTTATAATTTCTTCAGCAGTTTTATTCTTTATTGGGACAATTTCAAGCCACTTTGAAAAATAATCAAAAATAATCAAATAATTTGACTTTCCATATTCACCAATATCAGCTGCAATTTTCGAGAATGGTTTATTTGGCACCTGATGTGGAACCAAGGGTTCCTTAACATTGTTAGTTTTGAATTTTTCACAAAATCTGCATTTTGTTATATAGTCTTCAATGTCTTTATTCATTGATGGCCAGTAACACACTTCCCTAGCCCTACTTTTTGTTTTAACCACTCCGAAATGACTTTCATGTAACAAGCCTAACATATAGCAACGTAATGAATATGGCACAACAATTCTATTATTGAGGAACACTGTATTATCTATGACCTGTAACTCACTTTTTAAAGGTAGATACTTTTTCAATTGACCATTTATTTTGTTACCACAAGTGCAACCCTCTTTACAGTATTTGATGATTTTATTCAAAATACAGTCTTTTTCAGTTTCCTCTTGGAATTTTTTCTTTTTCTCGTCTGAAATATTCACAATAGAATGCACATTGTGTACAATTTCCAACATTGATGGATCATCCTCAACAAATTCTTTATTGAAATTCCTAGAAAGAAGATCAGCAACATATAAAAATTTTCCAGGTATATACTTGACTTCCAAATTATATTTAACCAACTTCAGTTTTGATCTCTGAAGTTTTGCTGAAGTGATATCAGATATTTTCTTTTTCATGATAGATACCAAAGGTTTATGATCTGTCCAAACAGTTATTAGTTTTCTACCATATATGAAATCATGAAATTTTTTTACAGCGAATGTAATAGCTAACAATTCTTTTTCTACTTGTGCATAATTGACTTCAGTAACAGTCATACTCCTTGAAGCAAAGAAAACAGGTCTATTTTCCTGTAGCAAACAACATCCCAACCCACTCTTAGAAGCATCTGCTTGAATAGTTATTTCTTTTTTTTCATCAAAGTTTTCAAGCACAGGTGCTTTGGAAAGTAATTCTTTCATTGCAATGAAAGCTTTGTCATGGTAATCTGTCCAAGAAAATGAAACAGTTTTCCTTAATAGATCTCTAAGAGGGGCAGTTACTTCAGCTAGATTCGGGATGAAATTTCTAAAATAATTTAAAACTCCCAATATTTTTTGAAGCTCAGTTTTATTATTTGGTGGTACCATATTCATTACAGATTTCACTCTATCATCATTTACTTCCATTCCATTTTCTGAAAACGTATGACCTGAATATTTAACGCGCCGAACTCTAAATTGAAATTTATTAGGATTAAATTTCACATTCAACATTTTGGCCCTCTCAAAAACGTTATTCGAAATTATATCATGTTCTTCAATAGTTGAAGCACATATCAATATGTCGTCAAAATAAATATGACACCCTGTATATCACCAAAGTTTTTGTAGTTGACTTTTTGGAAAAACTCTGGAGCTAGACTTAACCCAAACGGAAGTCTTAGAAATTTATAATAGCCAAATGGTGAACTGAATGTACAAAGATCACTAGACTTCTGATCTAATTCCACATGATAAAACCATCTTTTAGATCTAAAACAGAGAAAAATTTTTTACCCGTGAGTTGAGCACAAATTTCTTCAACTTTTGTTATCAAGTAATACTCTCTTTTTATAACTTTATTCAAATCACATGGATCTAGACACACTCTGAGGGTTCCATTCGGTTTTTCCACAATTACCAAATTGCTGGCCCACTCAACACCCCCTAATATTTTTTCAGTGATTCCCTTTCTCTCGAGGTCTTCTAAAGTAGATTTTAATTTTTCCCGAATAGTCATTGGGACACGTCGAGGAGGCCTAACAATTGGTTTTGCATCTTGCCTAATACAATTCTACATTTATCCTTGAACTTCCCAACACCCATGAACAAATCCTCATTAAGTTTCATAATTTAATTTTTTCTACATTCTTGAACAACATCAAGTCTTCTGATCAAATTGAGATCCATACAAGACTTCAAACCTAATGAAGGTACCGAACTAGTATTCACAACAACAAATTCTCGATTTTTGTTTATACCATTCACACTACAATACAAATTCGATATTCCCAAAGGTTAACCCGAATCCCCCATATGTTTCCAAAATTACTTTCGTAGATTTCAGATTTTGGGAACCCAATTTCCTAAACAACGCCAGAGGAAGAATATTCACCTCTGCTCCCGTATCAAGTTTAAATTGTACATTTTTGTTTGAAATTAAAATATTCTGATACCAAGAAAAATTAGAATGGTCTACCTGATTTGCAACTCTACATACTTTAAGAGTATCAATTACTAAGGTCTCTAAGATTTCTCCCCGTTCAAACTCCTCTTGACCAAATTCCTCTTTGACTTCCACAACCTCCTTGACATTTTTTACTCTACACGCAGCCTTGAAGTGATTCAGTATTCCACACCTCGAACATTTCTTTCCAAAAGCAGAACACTGATACTTTTCATGTGTGGTGCAACACCTCGTACATATAAATTTGTCGCATTTTCCATCACTCCTTCTGTTTTCATATTTCTTCCTGTCCACAACATCTACACTTTATTTTCTTGTTTATTTTAACATATTCCTCTGTGACTTCACTAGCTCGACATTTTTCAATCACTTTTTGCAATTGTAGGTCTTCTTCACTGATGAGCTTCTCTTGTAATTTCTTGTCTCTGATACCCAATACAATTCTATCTCTCAATATATCGTCAGAACAATATACTTTGAACTCGCAACTTTTCATCAACTTTCTGACATCCTGTATGAAATAGTCAACAGGTTCTGCCTCTTCCTGGCTACGATTATAAAACAGAAACCTTTCATAAAGTATATTTTTCTTCGGATCCATGTAGGACTCAAATTGGTTAACGACTTTGTTATAATTCTTCTTATCTTCAACACTCATCTTGAAATTAATGAAAACATCCAAACCTTCTTCCCCAACCAAATTGAGGAAAATGGCTACCTTGGTTTCATCACTTTCTTTCTGTTTGCCCGAGGCTACCATAAATATTTCAAACATTTGCTTGAATCTCTTGAAATTTTCTGCCAAGTTTCCTTTGAACTTCAGTGTTGGTGGTACTTTGAAAGTTTCCATTTTTTATTCAATTACTATTTAATGAAAGTTCTATTTTCCGATTTATCGCACGCTATGTTATGTTCACTAAATGAAAGTCTTTACAGTTTCATTCTTTTACTTATTCAAAAAGACTGTTACAACTTTCTATCAAAATTGACAGTAGTCCTCTACTCATGAATGACCTGATCCTATATACATGGAAACAGAGTATACAACTGTAACTTAACCAATTAATGGAAATACACAACAAACACAATATTAAAATATCTAAAATGTGTATGAGTGTGGAAGTTAAAAACAGTGGAATAATAAAAAACATGCAGTATCAAACATAACACGTTACTTAAAATATTTATAATATGTATGAGTATAACTTGTCACTTACAAAATATTCTATTTATATTTCTGCTATTACATTGTACGAACGTTGTTGAAGGTGTGTGATCTCGTTGTTATCTGCAATGGTTCATCTTACATGTTTTTCCCCTTCATAAATACACTGGATTGAGTTATAGTTTATGAGCCTTATTGTATTTCGATAACAACATGTGCTGATCAGTTTTCACATTACTATTGTGAACAAACTAGGCCCTATTGTTAATACTGTTGGGAATGAAGGAATGTTCTTACTCTTGTATTTCTTTCTTTGGTCAAAATTTCAACGTTGTCAAACTTATGTTGATTTTATTTTTCGTATTTGGATAAGGCTGTAATGTAAGTCGAATACATAATATTGTTTTGTTTGACCTATATATGTACTATATTTAACCTATATAGGTCAATTCTTCTTTGGAAATGAGAAATTTTGTAGATGATCCTTTGGATTTATTCAGTCAACAAACAACATATCCCTCGTTAGCATCTTCTATTATCTGAGCGATATTGTTTCTTATAGTTTCGTGACTCCGTGGATCTTTGCAATGATGGAATCACCAATATTCACATCGATATTCTGCTCACTCGATTCGCCAGACCGGAATAAATCTAGCGAGGTATTACCTTATATATCATTTTCATAGGATTCTCCTATCGGGACCCTTTCCTTTCTGTTCAAAACATTTAATGCAAGCATGTTTCTTCGATGAATCTTCACTCATGACCTCCCATTTCCATCTCCACAGGTGTATCAAGGTTTTTCCTTTTTTTCTATTATTCTTGGCATTGTTCCTTTCTCCTGCTTCAGAAAATGGCCTGATATATTATGTAGTCACCTAATACTCTGTCGATGTACTTGGAGCTTGGGGCAGAAGGAAATGCAGGCAATGCAGGAACCGCTATATAATTTCTATCACTTGCTAAATCCACCTGAGAGAAGGTTGGGCATTAACCTGAATTTCTTTCATTTCCAGATGATTTATTTGGATCTAGCCTATCCGTAACATAGAAGAAAGTTATGAACAGTAAATATATCGGGATAATAGGGAACGATCCTTGCAGCTTGGAAACCTTTGCATATATTCTGGTGTGAAGGCCAGGGGAAATGCAGTTCCAACTGGTTCACTGTTGTCGTAAATAGTTGAAGGCTGCGCTGGATGACCAGTCATCCAAGTACTGCGGATTGCGTTGTGGTACTTCTTTGATAGTCCGAATATTGACAGATCTATTAGGCCAATAGAGATTATTTCGCGACAGAAATAGTACCAGGGAACCGACTGTACCATCATACGGAAGACGGTCCGTAGTTATATCCTGTTATGTTTCCTACCCGCAACTATCATTGTTTAATTTGTTATAAACATTTGAGAGCAAAACATCTTATTTTTTTGCTTGTTACATAGGAACTAATGGATACTTCCCATCAACGAATTCGCGAGATTTTAGTGATTGATATCTACTTCAGGTGTAAAATTTTCAGGAGCTGTTAGATTGGTATTTGCATAATTGCAATTTGAATTTTTTACTGCTTTCTATTACAGCGAGCCTGGATGCGTCGTAGGTGGTCTGATTTCAAAACTTCAAGAAGATTTTGAAAGTGGAAGTATATTACTACGTAACCTCTATTCTCGTGAGAAATACTTGCGAAAAACGTGCTCGTCCGTTTTATGTCGTGTTTGCAAGTATTTATCACCAATTTCGTAGTATTTTAAAGCAAAATGAGGATGGACGTTTTGTAGTACTTACCAGGAAACCGACTGAATCACCATATGGAAGAAGGGTGGTTATAACATGTTATGTTTTCTATCCGCAACTGTCGTTGCTTGATTTGTTTTGAATATTTATGAGCAAAAACGTGTTTTTTTTTCTTTTTTTGCTTGTCACTTGAGAACTAATGTAGCAATATCGATGCCTTCAATGGACGAATTCTAGGGAATCAAAATGCGAAAAAAATGAGGCTTGGTACGACTCGATCAGATTATTATCAACCGGAAAAAATCGTTAAAATCTGCGTTCTTTTCACAAATTCATAACACCACTATTTTTCAAGTTGTAGCGCAGGCATCATACCAGTAATTGATATGCACTTGTATGAAAAAATGTAAAGTGTAAAAAACTGAGGCGCTCTCGGATTAGTAGTTTTTGCATAATTGCAATTTGATGTTTGTACACCACTTTATTGTAGCAAGGTTAGATGCATCATAGGTTATCACGAAATTATAACCCCAAAGTAATTGAATGAAAAGTAAGTTCAAACCCGACTACTGAAAAATCACGCTCTAAAATGTATGAAATAAAAATAAGTTCAAAAATTAAAACCTGACTACTGAAAAATCACGCTTTTAAAAATATGACACAAAAAAATACTCTGATCTGAAATTGTCATGTACAAACTATTCAATAGTTATCATCTATTAAATAAATAACTAAAACGTAATATATTTTAATGTATTCAATACATATTCATAGTGATGTTCAGAGGATAGCCGTGGTCATATTCCAACTTTGCCCTAAAGCTTATAATCGCTTACTACTGTTAGAATGTATTGTTTTGTTGGGGTAGGTGGCATATGACCACGGCTATCCGCTGAGCATCAGTATGGATATGCATTGAATACATTAAAATATATTACGTGAAAGTTGTTTATTTAATAGATGATAAATATTGAATGGTTTTTACATTACAATGTCATATCAGAATATTTTATTGTTTCATACTTTTTAAAGCGTGATTTTTCAGTAGTGGAGTTTTAGTTTTTGAAGTTATTTTTATTACGTATTCGAACAAAAGAATCAGCTTTTCGAATGGACAATTCATCACTACTAACACAACTACTGGCTCGCCGCAGAGTTCCAGATGGGTATGATCTATTTGTTGTTGTTCTAATTCATTCATGCGGCATGATTCGTTTCTGAAACAAGAAATAAAACCAAAAACAATAATATATATATATATATATATATATATATATATATATATATATATATATATATATATATACAGTGCTTCTCAAAAGTCCCCTCCCCCCCTCTTATTTTTGGAACGATTATACATAAACAATTGAAATTTGGAAACTGAATATTAAAGGTTGTAAACTTCCCTACTAGTGATGATAGATGACGAAATCGTCAAAGATGACGTCACAAGGCCATTGTGACCAATAATTCTAAATAGAACCCTATGGCAAGCGACACCTCTTTTAAAAGGTATCGAAAAAACCTATTCAATTATACTAATTTTGTTTGTGTTTATGGCAGTTTTGGCAACTCGCTTTCGAAAAACGCAAAGCTGTGATGAATTAAATCAGTTAATACTAAAATTCCAAATTCAAGCTCCGCCTCTGAATAGTTGTCAAATAACCTGACGTTTTTGTTAGTCTCCCTAATTCGACGTTTTTGTAATTGTCCAAACTTTTGTACATTTAATAATTTTTGTATTGTTGATCGAATGTTTATCTGTTTCAGCAGCTTTTGGTACTTTCAATATTTTTGTACATTTTGATAATTTGTTAAATTGTTGTGGGCCGAACGTTTAAGTGCTTCAAGAAGCGAAATGGTACGTGCTTTAGGTGATAAAGTAGCAGCGATCCTAATTCTTAGTGAAACTGGACAAAATATTCATTTTTAATGAGAAGTTTCCCGATCGCCCCGTTTCAGGAACTTATTTGAGGAAGCTTTTTCGTAAGTTTGATACAACGGGTAGTATTAATAATGCGAAACAATCTGGCAGACCACAAATTTCTGATGAGAAAAAAATTGATATACTCGCAGAAGTAATAGTTAATCCTACTTCTTCAACAACTCACGTTGCATCTACCTGTGAAGTCAGTCGAAGTACAGTACACAGGGTATTGAAAAAAAAACAAATGTCATCCATACAAATTAAAAATGGTTCATCAACTCTCAGACGACGACCCAGACTTTTGTGAAAATATGGAAACCAAAATTAACCAACAGCCAGACTATGTCAAAACAATCTGTTTTAGTGACAAAAGTACTTTCTATCTGAATGGAAATGTAAATACACAGAGTGTGAGGTATTGGAGTGACGCAAATCCTCACCTGTTTCGTGAAACACATACCCAATTTTCCCAGAAAGTGAATGTTTGGGCAGGTATCCTGGGAAACCACATCGTTGGGCCTCTTTTTTTAAATATTTATTCAACTGGTGAGGTTGCAAAACGCAATAGAACCATTAATCCTTGAAATTTTGGAAGATAATCCAGGTGAATTCGGCAATTTGGAGATAACATTCCAACAGGATGGTGCTCCTCCACACTATTATGGTGCAGTAAGACGGTATTTGTATGAGGAGTATCGTGGTAGATGGATTGGACGACGAGGTTCAACGGAATTGCCAGCTCGATCACCGGACCTCACACGTTTGGATTTTTTTTTGTGGGGGTACCTTGAATCGAAGGTTTATGCCACTGAACCTGACAACATTGACGTTTTAAAACAACGTATTGTTGCAGAATGTGAGGCTGTTTCCGCAGACACATTTGCAAACGTACGAGGAGAGTTCAAAACCAGGATATTTCACTGTCAGGAAGTAAATGGAGGTCACTTCGAGCAATTTCTTTAGGTAGATACCGATTCTTAAATCTGTTATTGATATCATACTAAATGGAATTTAAATTTTAATGTTTACTAATGAGCCATTAAAACTGCCATAAACACAAACAAAATAAGTTTCATTGGATAGGTTTTTTCGATACCTTTCAAAAGAGGTGTCGCTTGCCGTAGGGTTCCATTCACAATTATTGGTCATAATGGCCTTGTGACGTCATCTTTGACGATTTAGTCAGCTATCATCACTAGTAGGGAAGTTTACAACCTTTAATATTCAGTTTCCAAATTTCACTTGTTTATGTATAATCATTCCAAAAATAAGAGGGGGGGAGCGGACTTTTGAGAAGCACTGTATATAAATTTACTGGTTTCTAGAAATTACAAACGCTAACTATCCCGAGGATCATCCAACTCCAACGAATGTTTGTACAAAACTGATAATATTCACAGGAGGCGGCTACTTTTTCGGCATGGTGAAGTGACATCTATGGCCTTATTATAGCATTACCATCATGATTGATTAGCAAGCTGTCGCTGATTTCACAGCTAACGGCTCAGTTATACCATGTACCCAGTGAACTCCTTTCTACGCTGGACTTCTCTTCATCATCCCATCCATTGGCCGTTGCCGCAGCTTCAAATTGCTTTCGACATAGGTACCATGGCGAATACCCATCGAAAGTCGGTGGTCTTACAGAATTGTGCGATGTGGTAAACCTATCACGATAGTCTTGGATCTTCAGTAAAACAATTCTCTTTTCTAGTCCTGGACAAAGTTCAACATCTTTCTCCAGACCTATGATTCACCTCTCGGTTTCCCGGATAATCTGCCCGAGTGCTTTCTTTTGTTTCCGTCCTTCATTGTGTTCTTCCAGGAGTTGTTCTTAGAAATTTCCCTGGGACCGTTCCTCTTCCTTTTGTCGAGGAATGGATTTAGTGGCTCAGTGGTACGGGCGTTAGTCTTGTACCCACTATAAAAGTAAATACCAATTAATTTCATTAGACAATGATTGGTTGGTAAGTAACAGCTTGTCGATGTATTAATTTTATTAATTTGAATTTTTTACTGCTTTCTATTACAGCGAGCCTGGATGCGTCGTAGGTGGTCTGATTTCAAAACTTCAAGAAGATTTTGAAAGTGGAAGTATATTACTACGTAACCTCTATTCTCGTGAGAAATACTTGCGAAAAACGTGCTCGTCCGTTTTATGTCGTGTTTGCAAGTATTTATCACCAATTTCGTAGTATTTTAAAGCAAAATGAGGATGGACGTTTTGTAGTACTTACCAGGAAACCGACTGAATCACCATATGGAAGAAGGGTGGTTATAACATGTTATGTTTTCTATCCGCAACTGTCGTTGCTTGATTTGTTTTGAATATTTATGAGCAAAAACGCGTTTTTTTTTCTTTTTTTGCTTGTCACTTGAGAACTAATGTAGCAATATCGATGCCTTCAATGGACGAATTCTAGGGAATCAAAATGCGAAAAAAATGAGGCTTGGTACGACTCGATCAGATTATTATCAACCGGAAAAAATCGTTAAAATCTGCGTTCTTTTCACAAATTCATAACACCACTATTTTTCAAGTTGTAGCGCAGGCATCATACCAGTAATTGATAGGCACTTGTATGAAAAAATGTAAAGTGTAAAAAACTGAGGCGCTCTCGGATTAGTAGTTTTTGCATAATTGCAATTTGATGTTTGTACACCACTTTATTGTAGCAAGGTTAGATGCATCATAGGTTATCACGAAATTATAACCCCAAAGTAATTGAATGAAAAGTAAGTTCAAACCCGACTACTGAAAAATCACGCTCTAAAATGTATGAAATAAAAATAAGTTCAAAAACTAAAACCTGACTACTGAAAAATCACGCTTTTAAAAATATGACACAAAAAAATACTCTGATCTGAAATTCTCTTTTCTAGTCCTGGACAAAGTTCAACATCTTTCTCCAGACCTATGATTCACCTCTCGGTTTCCCGGATAATCTGCCCGAGTGCTTTCTTTTGTTTCCGTCCTTCATTGTGTTCTTCCAGGAGTTGTTCTTAGAAATTTCCCTGGGACCGTTCCTCTTCCTTTTGTCGAGGAATGGATTTAGTGGCTCAGTGGTACGGGCGTTAGTCTTGTACCCACTATAAAAGTAAATACCAATTAATTTCATTAGACAATGATTGGTTGGTAAGTAACAGCTTGTCGATGTATTAACTTTATTACAATTCGCGCGACAAGCTTTTTAAAGCCAAATAATTCAAGAAAAAATAATTAAATCATTGTTAGCGATGACTTTAACTTATTTTATACGTTTAAGTGCACGGGTTAAATGAAAGCTTGTCTTTAAAAAGTTTTTTTATTAGTTATTTTAATTCTTGCTTTTTAGTTAGTTTGCCTGAATCTGTTCATTTCTAGTAGGGCATCGTTATTACAAGGTCTCTTCCCTGTAAGTTTTGAGCTGAAAGAAATCATGATCTCCGAACTCAAAAACTTCCACACACCAATTTTGAATAGAATCTGATCATAGTCACAAAATCCGAACATACAAACTTTACAAGTTAAATAAAAGCTTGTAAAATACGAACATGTTGGGAATTGGGTATAGAAGAGAAGCTAACCGAGCGTAACGGAAGAAAATACTCCGTATTCTTGAAGAACATTGTGCCAGTTTCAATAATGCGCTTTCGGACACCGCTAAAAATATTGCCGGTGAAAAGTGTGGTTTCGGATCCCAGTATAAAAGGTGAGGACTCCGTGATCTTAACTCGTATACGCTTTCATTAACTTCTGAGGGTTGGTAGAACAACTAAGGAAGCAGTTCACTTCTACAAAACTGGGTCCGTCTTCATAAAAAATACACGATTGATTCAATGTCCGTTCATTACACTTCAGAAACACAACACCAATTTACTCTGACAATAAAATACTCCATCACAGTTCACTACTGGAATGTACCACGTACCGAACTGCCCTAAAAATAATTCTCCTTGAACTCGCTAACATGAATAAATACCACGCGATACGCACTACCTTATATATTCTCATCCTTGGCTTCCAGAATCTTCGTACATTGCCTATAAACGGCTAGATCATCTGCTGAAAAAGCCCAGCCTGACCTCAACCAGTCAGTCGCCACATTCCTTGTATTCCGTCTGAATAAGCGACCGTAACATCGTTTGACGTGTGCGAGTTAAACAGCCGGATAAACACGCAGGGGCGTACTGTACTTATTTTTGTTACAATGTAATGCTTTTGGGCTGCTCTACAAATGCACATCAAATTGTCATCTGTTAGAAAATAAACTGAAAATGTATTCGAAAAATTCTGATAATAACGCCTATTTTAACAGATATGGTCATTCATTGCTGATTCTAAATCTTACATCTTATTTACATTGGAAAATCCTATTTTGAATGGATGTAGAGCACGATAATAATATATTTCAAATCAGGTATGAAAAGAACACACTTCACTGAATGACACGTTAAACAATAGCTTCTTCGGTTGGAAATTATACTGTGAACCTAATGAAGTGAAAATCATTCAGCGAAGTGCCTTTTGTTCATTTCGATATGGATATGGAAGTATGAAATGCAGCAATTGAAAAAATGAGAAAAGCATATGCCACACGATACGATGGAGTTATTTTAATATCGTTGGTGTGAAAATCAGAATGTTCATGTCATAGAGGTATACTTATTGAATTATCATTAAAGTGATCTTAAGAATCGGAGTAATATTATTGTTACTTGGAACTTTTAAATTATTGAAGTGTGCCCTTCATATTCCAAAATTCTTCAATCATAGATTGGGTTCATTCTGGGTAAAAAACTGATAATTATGAGATACCTCATTCACTTTCAAGGAACCCTAAATGAATATCCTGATAGGTACTGATCTCATCATTGTTATTTTCTGTTAGGACCCGTGACGATTGTTGTGTATTTGGCGTATCAGCTATCTCAGGGACACCCTGCTTGGTGTCAGTGTATTCTGGGTGAGTACTGCTACAAGCAACCCACTTTATATCTACCCTTGCTTGATGGATTTGGAGAGCGGGGCCAGAATTCAGTGTTAAAAACAATTAGTCATGTAATGTTCTGCTTCCTATATCAATATCCAAATAAGATTGTAATTCAATTTTTTTGTTATTATTAGTTTATATATATATATATATATATATATATTTTTTATAATAAGTTACCGGAACGATCGTTAATAATTTGGTAAAGATGACGGTTATCCTCAATTTATACCAATTTCAATGATCGAATCATGTTTGTTGAACTGATGTTTCATTTCCAGACATCAATTTGAGAATGTTATCTTCCATAAGGTGGAAGGGTGAACTTAAATACGTGAAATTCATAGGGATCTATTATAAATGAACCAATTTCGGGTCTCTGAGAATATTACACTTTCCATTCAGTCTTGCTCTACAGCTAAATAAAGATATTCATAATTTTTATTTCATACTATACTCGAATCCATTGAGGGTGCTGAGTTCAATACTGTTCTTCTGAGTGATGGATGACGTTTTCAAATTGAGGCCAATTTATATAGAAGAATGTGCCTTTGCCGCCGATATGATGATTTGAGTACAACAAGGTCATTGATAGATATGTAAAGGATAATTATGGTAAAATCTGGTTCAATTCATGACATCCTTCGGATCCCTTATCGAGCCGAAATATGTAATCTTTGTGTATAATAGATTTTGCAGGTATCGGAAATGTCTGCTCATGAAAATTTGAAAAAAATCCTTTCAATCAATGGGGCTACGACACAAACATGTCTACCTAAGTCGATTTATGGTAAAGTACACAATATACGATACATAATACGATAAATATAAATATTTTGAATTAGGTACAGATGATACAAATTTAATACAACTACAAAATACAATCATAACATACAAAAAATAAGAGGAACAAAATATCAGAGGTATTTAGTAGTATTTTATTAATCACCAAATTACATTAATTTATTAAAGCATACAATAGAAAAAATGGGCGATTAATATAGGTAGAAGGAAAGGTTTGTCAAACCGAGTCTTATTACCGAATTTATATCAGCGGAAACATAGGTATTGATGATTCACTTAAGTTTTTGGAAAACTTGTCTGTGAAACATCAATATCGTAATTCTTTCCTTTGAAGATGGTCAAGATATAATGTATTTTGAGATACTCGGGCAAACATTATAATGCTTATATTTCTAAGTAGTATTAACAATATCAATAGTAGTGAGTAATATTCTTAGTATACTACAAAAAAAGACACATTAAATATAAAATCTAAAATGTAAAAGTATGAAATCTCTAAACGTGTAGATAATGTAAAAATGTAAAACATAAAAAGTTGAATGTGTAAACGTATAAAAATATTAAATGTTACAATATAAAATACAAAATACAAACTCGTGTTAAATTAAAAGTATTCAATGTGCTAGGTGGGGATGTAAAAATAATGTGAAAATTGAGAGATTAATTCAGTAAAATTTGTTCATAGTAATGTTATATTTTCATTTTTAAGCCATTTGATCACTGAAATCTTGAATAACTTAAACACATATTCCGTTTTTATATGATCTGGAGCAAGATTGAATAATTTGGGTCCAATATATGTAATTGATCTTTGTCCAATAGCTTTGTTCATTTTCGGTATATCTAGGCTACTCGCTTTTAGTCGAGTTTCATGTCCATGTTGATGATTTTTGAACGTATTTCTGTTGTGAAATATAAATATTAATAATTGTTTAAAGTAAAGATATCTCAAACTCATCAGTTCACAATATTGGAATATTTGTGCCGATGGGAAACGAAAATTTAAATTATAGATAATTTTGAGAAATCGTTTCTGTAATACCATAAGCGGTTGTACAGTTGTACTATAGACCCCACCCCATCCTAGATTTCCATACATTAAGAGAGACTGAACTAACGAAAAATATGTACTGCGCAGATCATTGATACTCAGTATATTTTTAAGTGTTCGAAAAACATACGAAAGGGCTCTGAGTCTTTTACAAAGATAGTCTATATGTATTTTCCATTTTAGATTTCGGTCTATGTGTATTCCGAGATATTTAACTGAACTGGATTTTTTTAGAGTTATGTTCTTATTTCTGCTGGTTAAATGAATATTGATGTTTTGTGCATTAGGAAAATCATGACTGTTACTACAAAAGGAAATGTAAGATGTTTTATCAATATTCATTGTCAGGAAACTATCATCAAGCCAATTAACTATAGTGTCAATATCGTTTCTTGTATGAGATATTACATCTTCCCAGGTTGTTCCATCAATTATTAGCACTGTGTCATCAGCATATGAGACCAATTTTCCAGAAATATCAATGGATAACATATCATTCAGATATAATATAAACAGGATTGGCCCTAAAACAGTACCCTGGGGAACTCCGTATTTAATTTCTAATGGGTCGCTCAGTACGCCGTCTATTTTAACCATTTGTACTCTTTCATTGAGGTAGTTTCTGATTAGATCATTTGCCAGACCTCTGATACCAAGATTATTCAATTTCGACAGTAATTTTTCATGACTAATGGTATCGAAGGCCTTGGCCAGATCGATAAATACTCCCAGGCATGGTCGTTTTTTATCTAAGTGTCCATATATTTGTGTGACTAAGTTAACTATGGCATCAGAAGTTGATCTTCCATTTTGGAAACCAAATTGGAAATCTGAAATTATATGATGTCTCTCTGTGAAAGCCATTAGACGTTTTTTGAGGATTTTTTCGAATATTTTTGCCAGATTGGATATTATGCTAATTGGACGGTGATTGTTTACTTTGTTTTTTGCGCCCGACTTAAATACAGGTTTAACAATTGTTATTTTGAAGTTTGAAGGGCATATGCCAGTGGTAAAAATAGCGTTTATCAAAATACATAAAGGTTTCGCTATATATTCAGCTAATGTTTTGATAACTTTCACAGAAATTCCATCATACCCAGGTGCAGTGTTTGTTTTTAGCTCTTTAATTATATTCAATATCTCATCCTCATCACATGGTGTTAGGAAAATAGTATCACCCACAGTATTTACATTTTGAGGTATTACTTCCTGTGCTTCTTGCCTGATTTTTTTAGCCATTTTTTCCCCCACAGTTGAGTAATGGTTAACAAATACATTAGCAATATCGAGTTTGTTAGTGATTATTGAGTTTTCTTCTGTTTTTATTTCTTTCAGTTCGACAGTTTGACTTTTTTTATGCTTTCCTGAAATTTCATTGACAGTAGACCATAGGACTTTTGGGTTATTTCTATTCTCTAATACTATCTTCTTGTAGTACTTGTATTTTTCATTTGTATTTGATTTGTGACTTTATTGCGTTGAGTTTTATATTTGTTGAACAGTTCTTCATTGTTAGGAAATTTTTTATGTTCCTTAAATAGTTTGTCCCTTGTGTTCATCCATAAAATCATTTCTGATGTGATCCATGGTCTTTTATTATATAGGATTGGTTTTTGACGTGTGACCCTTTCCATTATTTTCTTTATTTTTGTTGTTAAAATTACAGACATATTATCAACATTGGTATTTTGGCTGGAATTACTACCCCACTCTTCCCTTCTTGCCAGTAGTTCTAGCTTTTTATAATCGACAGATTTAATTGAGTGTTGGGTTTGCTCCGTTTTTTCTTGTGACGCGTTAAAATTAATGATTATAGGATAATGATCTGTTATTTTTGACTCAATTATCATGGCCTTCACCTCATTTTCTTGAACAAAATCATTTTTCATGAATATAAGTAGTAGGGCTATGTTACTTCTGGCGCAACCCCTATTTTGGGGTGGGTTTTGGCGAGTGAGGGGGTGGTTTTCGGGTGGGGGTAGGGATGATGGTGGCGGTCAGGGCGGTCGTTGTGGGGGGGTTTGTGAAAAAGTGGGGGATGATGGTGGCGGTAAGGGGCGGTTCGTTGTGGGAGGGGTTTGTGAAAAAGAGCGGAAGTGGCA